>JALPQI010006579.1:0-56690 GCA_025490895.1 Thaumatotibia leucotreta | reverse complement strand
AATTGTTACTTATGGAATTTTAGGATTTATATGTTAAAATCATCATATTATATAAAGGTTTGTATTTTACACTAAATTCTCAAACAAATTATTTAATTATCATTAATATGGAACAATTTCCATGAGCATTTTACGTTTTGTTATTCCAAAACCAAAGTCATTACTTTGCCACACAAGTGAATAATGTGCGTTTTTACACGTTCGTATTAAAGGATAAACGAGCACTTTACGAGCTAGTGAGGGGAAAATTATATTTTTTCTATGAGGGTGAAAGTTGGCGATAATCACTCGAGTTAAAAAGAAGTTTTACACGTGTACTTTTTTCATAAAAAGTGCTTAAAAAGAGAAATTTACGCACCCGAAGCGTGCGCAAAGTTTACTATTCCTACTAGTTAGGAAAATGATGTTATTTATTAGTATACAACAATTAATTATCTTACCGTGGCTGGTACCTTGTAAGTTATTTACAAAATAACCTGTGCTAGGAGGTACCTCTGTTCCTTAACTACAATATTTTTAACTATGCTCTTCATTTAATTATGGTCACATCTTGTATTTGACAGCAATTCCAAGATATAAATTATGCTACACTCGTACTTATATGCTAATATACTCTGTTCGGTTAGGTTAGGTAAATGTAAATAATCTTGCAGTATCTTTTATTGAAAACCACGTGTAGAAAATAAGTAACAAGGAAATACAGTGATTTACATTCTTTAATTCATTAAGTACCTAGTTTGGACTTTTAAATACATTTTTGTCAATTTTTCATCTTTTTGTGAATTTGTGATATTTGTTAATCAAATGACATGTAATTTTCATTAAGAAATAAATTAATATATCTATCTATCTATCATTTTCAATAAAAAGATATTGCAAGATTATTTACATTTATTAAATACCTAATAGAGTATAGCGGGAGTCACATGCGTCAAATAGCTCCCTAATCTGTCATCCCTGCTCTTGCGCATGCTTGCGTCATTTTACAAAAACATGCAAAAAGTCTGGTGAATGTTGCCATCAAAATGTTTACAAACACAGCACTCGTCGGTACCCGAGCGGCCGAAGTTCGAACCGTCAATTTGTACAAGTGTCTGTTTACCGCGGTACTAATCCACTAAGAGCTGCTTTTTAGATCGATTGGTTATTAGTTGATTAGTGACGTTTAGGTAGCAATGTACAAGTTGTAGAACATTGTCAAAATTGCAGGAAATTTCCGAGAATTTTCACGAGAATTTAAGAGTACGTTACGTTCTCATTGAGAATGTTTCCATGAGAACTTATAAAAAATGTTATGCGGAATAATTATTGTATTTCACAATTGAGTAAACAAGGCATAAAATATACATACATTAAAAAGCATGTATGTATATACAACGGTTTTGGCATGATTAGATTGCTTGTAAAAAATGAATTGCCGTAAACATTCTCTACATAAGTTTCGCAACTTAAAAAACTTCGTCTCGGTCCATTGCTGCGTTTAGGAATAGACTTACACGTTTATATCATAGTCACTGGTAGATAAGAAGACAATACTGGCCTAGTACCGGGAACTTCGAACTTCGTAAATTTGGAGGATTCGTCAAGATCGAGACAAATGCTCGAAAGCGGATTTCGAAGTTCGCGGTAGGCCACTGATCATGATCGAGTATCATGACGCAGCGGCCCTACCGCGAAAACCGAAATTCGTAAATTTTGAGGAATTGTCTCTCTCACTCTAATGACGCCTTCGTTGGAGTGACAGAGAAAAATCGTCGAAATTTACGAACTTCGATTTTCGCGGTAGTAGGCCAGGTAGGGTTGCCATTCGTCCGAGTTTCCCCGGATTTGTCTTAGTTTGGAAGCTGTCCGGCCGGGGGCTGCCCGGGCGTTTTCAAAAAATGTCCGTGTAAAATCCGGAATCTTTTCATGTGAGGAAGCAAGTCATTAAATTTAAGTATTTACCGGCATAATTGTGAAAGCCCAGGAATAAAATTTCGTAACTAGTGTGGGAAAACTTTTTTTCGGCGAGGGTGAAAGTTGGAGCCCGAGTGAAACGAGGGCGAAAATCACCCGAGTTAAAAAAAAGTTTTTGCACGTGTAAGGGACGATTTTTTTCATAACAAGTGCGTCAAAAAGAAAATTACCGCGCGCGAAGCGTGCGCAAAGTTCGTTTTTGCGCACTAGATAGGAAAATATATTTACGCCAAATGTCCGGGTTTTTTAAGTCTTTATACTGGTTTTACGAATTTTGAGATGGCAGCCCTAGACAGGACAATATATCCAGAGGGTAACAAAAATAAAAAAAAGGCCAAGTGTCGGGACATGCTCTGGCAGCTACTACCGCAGAAATTGAAATTCGTAAATTTTGAGGATTTTTCTCTGTCACTCCAATGGAGGCTTCATAAGAGTGAGAGAGACAAATCCTCGAAATATGCGGATTTCGATGTTCGCGGTATGGCCGCTGCTGCTACTATAATGAAAAAATAAGAATATCGTTGGAAATACTATCTGTGTGATAAACAGTGACATTGTCGGAGCTAATTTGCATTAGCCTTCGAGTTGTATGTAGCTTGTAAGATAAAACGTACCTACGTACGTACCGTCAAACTTACACAAAAACAAAAATTACGGGTCGGGTTTAATTTTTCATGAAAAGGTGCTTCAAAGAGATGTAATATATTTATTTTAACATAATATATGGGATATTTTTAAACAAAATTGTTAGATTTTTTGTACAGAAACATTACTACATTTTCATTTTATTCAAGTCTCAATTTTTTGGATTGGCTGACAATCAGGAAATTACGAATCAATCGTTTTGAAATGGATTAAACACACTATGTAAATGTATTAAAAATCCGTTTCAAATCATGATGTTTGTAGTATTTTCTACGAAAAATTACGTCCGTTCCGGTTTTTTGCCTCAAGTATCTAAAGGTGCATTCAAACCAAACGAGCATTCGCTATTCTATCTCCCACTCTACGAAATCAACGAATCACGTTTTGTGTAACGATCGAATTTCGTAGAGTAGGGGGTTAGAATAGCGAATGTTCGTTTGGTCTGAATGCACCTTTATCGCATGCGGCGTGTTGATACTGTGCGAGTAGGCGATTTCCCAATTCAAGGTACCTACCACACATCATCTGAAGGCCCTGATCCATCCGCCATAAAATACGTCATTAGAACCACATTCACTAATAACGTGGTAGTTTTACTTACAACTAAGGAAATAAAAATAAATAAGGGAACTTTTATTGGGGATTTGGGGGCCATTATTGAGTTATCGTGTTCGTGGTGCGACCGTGACCATAAAGCTCCAGGGGTCTGATATCTCGGTGTACCCTACCATCGGCTTGGATTGCAGTGACCACGTCCATCGACTACCTAAACTCAGTCGCACAATTTTTTGTATCAATCAACTAGCTTAATAATAATAAGTTAATACTTAATCGGTCGATTCAAAAAAAAATTAATAGTTGAAGGTCTTTAATGAAACGAAGTTATAAAAATTGGCAGTGAATAAAGGCGAAAAATTAAAATTTTCTATGAGAAATCAATAAAGGCGCATTAAGACCAAACGAGCATTCGCTAAATTCTAACCCTACTCTACGAAATTCGATCGTTACACAAAACATGATGCGTTGATTTCGTAGAGTGGGGGATAGAATAGCGAATGCTCGTTTGGTCTGAATGCACCTTAATATGCGCCAACATTTTTTAAATATGACTCCTTTTTCTGCTGCCTGTGGTTGTCAGTAAAGAGTACACAGTACCTACACACTATAGTTAGTATGACCATAAATTAAAGAAATGTATAATTCCTTTATGGTATGACTAACTTTCTATTTTTTTTTTGCAATCGATCCATATAAGCACAGATTTGGTTTTCCGAAGTAAACAATTGATTGTAGAGCAAACTCGTGGTAATGGTGGTCGGTATGACCGGTAGGGGTGCATGAAGCCACGTGGTGAGATAACGCAGGAAAGTGCTCAGGCAAACCTTGCCCTTGGACTTCAATAAATAAATGCGGTGTCATCTATTAGGCACGAAGATGTCGAACATTGGTACATTTGGGTTAAACGCAAACCCATGTTCGGAGTCTTTCCGGTCGAATCTAAAAGTTAAGGCCTATAAAGCTTGATTTTCTTATGAAATTCTAATCTTCATTAAGACGTAGGGTACTCCTTTTTCATTGCGTTGTATCTGCGCTGTCAGTTGGAAAAACAACGAACTAGGCTATTATTAGGTACGGAGACTACGGAGCCTACGGAGGTCAATATAAAACGTAATAAGTGGTGAACGGTGTCGGTCACACATACTGGAAAGGTGCATTCAGACCAAACGAGCATTCGCTATTCTATCCCCCACTATGAAATCAACGAATCACGTTTTGTGTAACGATCGTTTTTCGTAGAGAAGGGGGTTAGAATAGCGAATGCTCTTTTTGTCTGAATGCACCTTAAGCATTTGTTTATAAGAATACTTGTCTATCCACCTTGTGGGTCAAAATTATTTTCGTTGTCTTATTTTGTGTGCCTAAAAAACGTGACGCAATGGTGATTTTTGTATGAGGTGATGTTTTGTTTTCAATTTCATGTATGGTTTCTGACGCGAAAAAGAAATACAAGTGCACCGGTTTTTTTTAATATACCGAGTCAAAGCAACCACTAAAAGCGTGACAGAGTGGTATGAAACAAGACAATGAAAATAATTTTGACCCTTGTAGTGACAGTTTGTTTAAGGAATATATGGAATAAATGACGAGCCACGAAGTTAGTTCAATTTCGTGGCTTACTGTACCAGTAAATGCAATAAACAAGACGGCAGGCACAGTTTGCGAACTGTAAATCAATCCCCGTAAATTCCAGTGTTTGCCGAACAAACTCCACGCAAGTGTGCCGTGCGGGCTACGCACTTGAGTAGGTAGCATGTCTTCTTTACCGGCTTCGTAAAAATAGCCTGTCAAATAGTCTAACTTTATCTGGTATAGTAGTACTAACCTCAATTCGCTATTCTATCCCCCACTCTACGAAATTCGATCGTTACACAAAACGTGATTCGTTGATTTCGTAGAGTGCGGGATAGAACAGCGAATACTCGTTTGGTCTGAATACACCTTAAATAAAATGTAAGTTTTTAGTACAATATATCACACTTTATAAATAAAATAAATAAGGAAATATCTTGGGACATCTTGCACTATTACAGACATTATTAGGGATCTAGCAAGGAATACTATCACCATCATCATCATATCATCCGAAAGACGTTAACTGCTGAACATAGGTCTCACCTCTCCGCCAAAGATTGCCACAATGACCGGTCTTGCGTTACCCGCATCCAGCGGACTCCTGCGACCTTCATCAGGTCATCAGTCCACCTTGTGGGGGACCCACTCGAGAACCTTTCCGCCCCAAAGGCCATTGGTTATTATTATTATTATTTATTAAGGTTTGCCAGAAGGTGTAATACCAAAACGTAATTATGAACTTAAATAATATCACAAACAAAACATGACGTAGGTAGTATT
Organism: Thaumatotibia leucotreta; assembly: GCA_025490895.1. NCBI lineage: Eukaryota > Metazoa > Arthropoda > Insecta > Lepidoptera > Tortricidae > Thaumatotibia > Thaumatotibia leucotreta. Next base: position 51,176 of record JALPQI010006579.1, on the reverse strand, counting down.
CACCCAATTACAGGCAAACACAACTTGCATTTTGTAGCCCCAGTTAGAATTTTAAAAATTTTATAGCCAAAACACAGTTATTAACATTTTAAAATTACAAGTTACGGTTCTACGCGCAATGTGCTCCGCCTATCGCTACTTACTTCAGTTTAGCGATTCGGAGAACTTTATCGGTTATTTTGATTCTTGGTTCTGCTGCGGGTTGCCTCTTTTCTAATACGATCTCGCAGAGAGCATAGCCCTCTAGATTGCCCTTTGTAGGTACAGGTACTTCCCTACATAAATACATCTCATTTTGAAATCGATACTTTGAGAGGAACTAAAGACATTATGACACAGCGAATCCCACGCGAGCAAGCACTAGTAATAAAGTAATTTGTTTATGGTTTGTGTGTCATGACTGTTGTCCTTGGTCCCCGTGCGGCTAAAAGCGCTAAAAGCGGTCCGTAAACACTTCCTATTGATTGGTCATGATCACGATACGAGTATGTGTACTTGTGCAGTATGTTGACTTCTAATATCTGCCCAAAATGAGTACTCTTGTCCAGACATTCTGCATTCCAATGCATAGTCAAGGGAATTTATTTATTGACCAATTTGACATAGTAACAATCTACATCACTCTACAGTCGCCATCAGGGTCGCGTTTTATAAAGTTACATTTTACAATTTCGCTGTTTGCCTCTCTAACGCACGCACATATTGGCTAGCAAGAGAGGCAAACAGCAAAATTGTAAATTGTAACTTTATAAAACGCGACCCAGATATATCGTAGAGTCCGGACTCCGGAGCATTCAAAAGTATCTCGACACGCCTCTATCGTTAAGACAATAAAGCCGTGTTTAGATATTTTTGAACGCTCCGGACGCTAGGATATATCTGATGGTGACTGTACTTATTCAATTAATTTTCATTACACGATTGGTGGCTGAAGGGTAATGTACTGTTAAAAGAGGAACTTTCAGCCCAGTACGGTCCGGTTGTAGAATTAACTTTCTATCGAACTTTTCTGAAGGGAAAAGTATATTTAGAGCTCTTCAAAAGGGAGTTATTAAGTTTTAAAGGGTCAGCAACACACTTGCGAATTCCAAGGGTCGGTGATACAGTTACACGCGTCCATCGGTAATTAGTAAAATCACTGAAGACAGCTTAATATCAATCGACAGCCAGACAGACAATAGTGCATTGCCACCAGTAGAGCTACAGTTACTGCTTTTCAATAACAGTTTTTCTGCACTCAAAATACTGCTTACCCTATTTATAACTGTGGAGATCAGTCAAAAATAAACTATCACTCGCCTTACGCCTAAGATCACTCTTCTTTTACGATTTACGATTCAATCGGTTTTTACGATTGAAGCATCCAGGTTTGTTTGTACGTTTGCGGTTCGCGGCCCTGTGATGTCGGGCGCCCCGTGGGACCTTTCCTACTGACATTGGGTTCTTTTACGAAATTGATTTTTATGAATAAATGTAGCATGATGAGTTTGTGGCTGTTAATGTTGCTATATTTCGCCACTAAGAAATTTTCCACCACTTGGTTTCCAGGTAATCAAGCAGTGGCGGATTAACTTAACAGCAAAAGTAGCATTTGCTACAGGTACACGCACAGGGTTCCCTGTGCGCTTTAATTTAAAAAAATCGAGTAAATACTGGCAGTAAATAAAAAGATCACTTAAAATCCAAAAAAAAAATACAATTAAGTATCTGCCGAAACAGAACAGAACTAAATTCAATGTCCGCAACGACACTACGGCTAAACATGCCAGAAAAGGACCATTTTCTTTAAACGTATTTTTTAAAATACTTGTAATTAAAAGAATATAAATAAGAAACCGGGGGCCCCCTATAAAAGGTGCTAGCGGCCCCGGGGCGCTGATTAATCCGGCTCTGAATATAAGGTAAATAAGTACTGCTGCGTGCCCAATTAGTCCGTGGGCTAGTCGGCCTGAAATTAGAAAACGGTATAATTTGAGGGTACCAAGTGTCCTTTTTACAGTAGTTAGACATATTCATTAGGATGTTAAAAAAGTATGATAGACATCTCAAAGTGGTAGCTAATAGGCATACGAGCTATTTCAAGATTTCCGTTGTATGACAGGTATGGTTAAAATTAGGAGTTACAAATTTTCCTTTTCACGGCAGTTAGGTAAGCTTATAAAAACGTCAAAAATGCAAGATTGCCATTTATAAGTGCTACCTAACAAAAATGGGGGCCAATCAAAGATGGTGGATCTCAAGTTTTACAAAATCAAGTATATCTCGAGAACTATTAAATATATCTAATTACTCTCTTGAACAAAATTAAAGGCATATCTGTAAGCTTCATATTTTGCATATACACCATATTGCTAAAACCAACCAATAATTAATTATGACCAAATTTATGAAAATTTCGTGATTTTGATTTTTTTTGTGTCGTGTTTTTACATAGTAGTCATGACGCTAGAAAAATTAAATATTTTTTTAAAGATAGTATATTTAATAAGCTTCAATTTGATGTATATAACTTGTTGGTGGTATTAAAAAAAAGACCCATAAAAAATATTTAATTGAATTGTAGTCATAATCCACCGTATACTTAGTGATTTAAGAGGCGAAGTCCGACTCACAGTTCAGTTTTTTTTTTTTTTTTTAATCTTGGTTATTTGAAATAAGCACTATTATTTACGAGTGGCACTTCCATCGCCTCTTAAATCACTAAGTATACGGTGGATTATGACTACAATTTATTTAAATATTTTTTATGGGTCTTTTTTTTAATGCCGCCAACAAGTTATATACATCAAATTAAAGCTTATTAAATACACTATCTTTAAAAAAATATGTTATTTTTCTAGCGTCATGACTACTATGTAAAAACACGACACAAAAAAAATCAAAATCATGAAATTTTTATAAATTTGGTCATAATTAATTATTGGTTGGTTTTAGCAATATGGTGTATATGCAAAATATGAAGCTTACAGATATGCCTTTAATTTTGTTCAAGAGAGTAATTCGATATATTTAATAATTCTCGAGATATACTTGATTTTGTAAAACTTGAGATCCACCATCTTTGATTGGCCCCCATTTTTGTTAGGTAGCACTGATAAATGGCAATCTTGCATTTTTCACGTTTTTATAAGCTTACCTAACAGCCGTGAAAAGGAAAATTTGTACCTCCTAATTTTAACCATACCTGTCATACAACGGAAATCTTGAAATAGCCCGTATGCCTATTAGCTACCACTTTGAGATGTCTATCATACTTTTTTAACACCCTTATGAATATGTCTAACTACTGTAAAAAGGACACTTGGTACCCCCAAATTATACCGTTTTCTAATTTCAGACCGAGTAGCCCACGCACTAAATAGAGCCCTTCGACTGTCGTCGAGCCTAGCTGAGGTTCTTGCTGGACTCTTCTAGGCTATAGTTGCCGATTACTAAGAATGAATGGTGACTGAAAAATGGTGAGTCTTACCGTCATATTAAAAAGGATTAATATATAACTGTCAAAAGTTCATTCTTAGAAATCGGCAACTATGGGCTCATAGCGAACGAGCGACACAGAATACTTATCAACTTGCTAAGTTAGGAGACGTTTATGAATAAGTTAAATATTAAAAAAAAAAACTCTAATATAATTTTTAACTAGCACACAATTATTGATTAATTTACGAGGCTCTTGCCGAGTATGATTTAATTACACCTTTGCGATTATCCTTATAGTTTTAAATTATATTTTCCACAAACGTGTTTTGCAAAACATTTTGAGTCACAGACCATTCATTAACCGGCCACGGTAAATTTTCGACGTTGAATCAATCGGGGTTTTGCCATTTCGTTTTTCTGACGTGTAAAAGTTTGCCTCATCTCACTAAAGTTTCTAGGTGGATTTCTGTGAGTTGTCCCAAAATATTTCTTTATATAATCCAATGGTGGCCAGGGTGGTCACGAAGATCTGCTGGGAGACCACCGACAAAAGATGGTCTGACGACATCTGCCGAACCGCAACAAAGCAGTGGATGCGACTAGCACAGGACCGAAAAGCGTAATAAAGAACGAACCGGAAAGTGGCGTAATAAAGAAGAGTCAGACCCAGCAGTGGGTGGACACGGGCTGAATAGATAGATAGATAATCCAATCATAGGGACATGTGACAAGACAAGACTAACGATCCACAAAAACTGCAAATGGTGACGCAACTCTAAAAGTAGCACAAAGCACAATTAATCCTGCCCACACTTGAACGATCTACTATTAGACCCTGAACATTATTGCGGTTAGCTTTAGCTGATATGTTTCGGATTAAATAATCTGCGGCCTTACCGTGAACTTCGAAATCCGCAAATTTCGAGGATTTGTCTCTCTCACTCTAATGACAGTTTCGTTGGAGTGACAGAAAAAATCATCGAAATTTACGAATTTCGATTTTCGCGGTAGTAGCCCAGCGAGTCGGTGTCACCATCCCGAAATAAAATAACAATATGTCTGTAGGATAAATGTTATCTGTCCTTTTATTTTATATGCCAGGAGAAAAGGATAGTGATGATAATTTCGTCCTATCACTGCAAATACCAGTAAGTTTGTACACGTAATTGAATTATCATGATAACTAAATTGATTCTGCCAAAACCTGATTCGTGCAGATAGCTGGTATAATGCTGGCTAGCTGGTAGATAACACTAAAAGGACGATTTTATTTATTAGGCAATTGTGATAATAACAATACAATGCAAACAAAAAATATTTGTATTGTATTATCGTGATTAGGATGTTGGCGATCCTGTATAAAAAAAAATGAAATTAAAGCGTCGTTCTGTACTTGGCTGATACAGGTCACAGATCTACACAACTCGAGAAATACAGCATGTTTTATGCTATATACGATTGTACGTGGATGTCTGATTCAGCTGAGGTTTGCGGTTGGGATCAATTAGTGAAGGTTGCGTGCCCTGACGCGGATCTGCCCGCGTAAATATTATTGACTAATAAAACGGTAGAGTATGGTGGAAGCTTTTTTTTAACGTTGGGAATACGCATCCTGTCTCGAGACAGGTATGACGGACGACGGGGCAATGCCCCCACTACCTTCTAAAAACCCAACGAGTGCCATCTCCGCTTTTGACGTGACGCAGGATCGCTATGAGCATTCTACTGCGTCACTCCAGCGGGCGGTCGAGCTGCAGACCCAATGGCACCAAGGAGTTAGTGGCTCCAGACCAGTGACCCTTTGGCTATATTGGTGTGCTAGGGCGGAGCTAGCAGATGTGCGTAGCGTCTGCGTCGACCTACAAGCCTGCGTCGACGGAGCGGGTGTGCTGCAGGGTCATTTTCTGTCTCCCGCTCCGAGGCCTCCTTCTGTGGGATGGTATCCTCGCAGAAGGTGGTTACGGCTCTCCAGCTCCTCTCGCTGTCGAGCATCGCGTTTAAGTATGATCGAAGCTGAAAATTGGTATACTGATTTAAACTTTCACGATTTTCACACATTAACACCTTTCACCGCCGGTTAATTGTATAGAAGATTTTTTTACATTATCAATCCTTCAATAAATAAAAAACCTACACAGTACACATCCTAACATTCTGTATACCTACGTACAAAATTATTCACAAGTCACTTTCAGGTTAGATATATTGAAGCGACATCGACAGGTGTTAGGGATTACCTACTTAAATACTTCCAAATGTGCCATTCCAACTTCATAAAAATAGTTTTTGCTCGATTCGAGCAAATTGACCGAGCGTTTCTTTGCATGGGGCCAACCAAAACTGTCTCAACATTATACATCTCATTTTAACGCCAAAAATTTCACAAGTTTCACATCACATCATCATCATCAGCCTATGATGGTCCACTGCTGGACGTAGGCCTCTCCTACTAACTATGCGTATAGACGCATTAGGAGGTAAATTCCCATAATCGCCACGCTGGGCAAGCGGATTGGCGATCGCAGTAATGTGTGACGTGTGATGACGCTGTTGCCCATCATCAATATTTTGTCAAATAATGGTCAGTGACACTTCAATCCCTTAGTCGACTCTTACGACACCCGAAGGAGGAGTTGGGGTGGTGACAAATGCATTCTTACTGGCCGTCACCACACGGCCACATCATCAGCCTATTATTATTAGTCCATTGCTGGATAACGGCCTCTCCTTAGCCTAGGCGCATGGACGCATTAGGAGGAAAATGCCCATAATCTTCTCGCTGGCCAAGCGGGTTGGCAATTGCAGAAGTGTATTATGTCCACTATGATGCTGCTGCCCATCATCAACTTCAATAAATAAACAGTCAGTGCACTTCAAACCCTTACGACACCCACGAGAAGAGTTGGGGTGGTGACTAAAATATAAGTATTCTAACTACCGTCGCCACACGGCCTTTATACTTTAAGCCTTTGCTTGTAATAAGTAGATAATATGATAATCGTATATGTAATAAGTAACCCCCTTATTCCTAAACGTCTGCTAACTTAACAAGCCGCTAATAATTGTTTGTCCCTTTTGCTCTTATGGACACATTGTTAAGACCGAAAGGGACATACGATTATTAGCGGCTTGTTAAGTTAGCAGACGTTTATGAATAGGGGGTAAGACGCAATGGTTTTGGCTAGATGTGTTTGGAAGAAATGTAGCAAAGCGGACCCTGGCAAAGGCCGGGATAACGCTAGGTAGAAGAAGAATAAGTATGATAATCGTTTATATATTTTTGACTAGACGGAAAGGTATTTCAAAATGTCGATCAATGTTTGTATGACGCAAGAGACTGCTGGGCGCAACACAAGTGGCATGTATTTTTGGATGTAATGTATGTAGTAAGGAAGCTACGGTTTGTATGGTTTATATCATTCTGGTTTATTTTTAATTTTAGTTAAAGACAAAAGAAGATGAAACTAGAGATACGACTTTTATTATGTCACAAAAGGAACAAATCAAACTCAAACAAAAATATCTTATGCCCGGCCAAACCTTTTCGCGCCTATTTCTTTTTGATTTTAATATTTGAGGATAGTCTTTTCAAAAGGTCTTATTTCCACTTTGTCAATAGGTACAGATTATTTTTCTTATAAATAATTGAAAAAATATCCCTTGTTGACAGTGTGGAAATAAACCCTTGAATATAAACTCTTAATTTGCTCCTAGGGATAGGGATAGGGACCCCTTTGTGCGCGAATCCGACTCGCACTTGACCGGTTGTTTTAGTGACATGTCACTCGTCTCCCATCTCTCGTCCTATAGTTCCTATTTAGCGTCCTTATACTTCTTGGGCCCGATTTGACCAAACTTTTATTATAAAAATAACGCTTATTCTCAGCTCCTGCCTAGTGCCAAATTTAATTTCACATTACTACCCGAAATTAAGCGTTATTCTACAAATAAAAGTTTGCTGAAAGCTGAAATCGAGCCTTAATCATAATTATGTAGTAGGTACCAACTCTGATTGCAAATCCTAAAAGTTATAATTCTCCATAATACTAACTCATTATGTATTCATTTGTTAAACATAAATTGTTAACTTTAACATCAATCTTTAAACTAATTTTTGCATTATGTATACCCTAACTCGTCCCATAATTTACTCCGAAAACAATACCTACGTTCCTATTTAAAGAGGGTTGAACAAACTTCAACCTTATCGTGATCGAGGTAAGGACACTAATGATAAGCAAATTATACGGCTGTAGTATTACCAAAATCCCCAAGTGTATTTATTTAAAGACCACTTTTTGTGCTAAAATGTGCGGTTTGCTTCTAGAGTTACTCATTCTTATATTTACATTTTTAGGGTTCCGTTAGTTTTTTATCCGATCTAATTGGTATTAGTACAGCCACTAGCCATAGCCACAATCCAGAATCACAAACATTTTTAAATGTTTTTTGTTATTTCGTGTAGGTATACCACTATTGGTCAGTATAAAACAAATATGGCTGACTTTCCATATTTATTCATTATTTTATTACACAATAAAGATACAAATCGTTTTTTTAAGGTGCATTTAGACCAAACGAGCATTCGCTATTCTAACCCCCTACGTTACACAAAACGTGGTTATTCGAAATTCGTTGATTTCGTAGAGTGGGGGACAGAATGAGCGAATGCTCGTTTGGTCTAAATGCATCTTTACATAGCTCTACAAAACTTTGACTGTGGAGTGTGGAGGCACGTTATTACTAAAGCGCTCACATATTATTTACTTAAAACATTTTATCACCGAGATCAGAGATTTCTACAGTGTGATCAGGATTTCTAAAGTGTACTGAGATGTATGTAAATAGACACTTGATCTCATGATCTGTTATAAAAAAACTTACCACAGATTATAAAATTAATTTTATAAAATTCCCTCAAAACAACCGGAACTGTTAATGCGCGACGACGGCTCGCACTTAACCATTTTTTATTACGACTTAAAATAGAAGTAATATTTTTGCCTGAAGTCGCACTCGCGGATTGTATTGTAGGTCATTTATACTCGTGATGTAACTAGCCACTGACATAGATCTTTTGCTAATACTTGTTAATTAGGCATTGCTCTAGAACGAATTTGCACGTTATGCTGTAGCCTATAGGTATATGAAAAATGTCTAAATTCTACCTTTAAGTTCTCCTTTAAATTCTAAATTTTACTAATGGATGTCTTTAGTAAGTATTTAGCTTACTTAATTGCTCAAAATTTCCAACTTCGTGGTATCAATACTCGTATTAATTTTATTGTGAAAATATATTGTGATTGATCAGAGACCAATTCCGCAACCTATTTATCTGACAGGTTTATTGTCGATGGAATAGAATGACGCATAAATATGCAGTCTGTGGTACTGGTTAAGATCGGAATTCCAATAGATCAGGTACATTTCTATTATGCATTGTACTACCTATTATTTTAAACATCTTTAAAAAATTAAGTGAAATAAATAAGCCTATTTGCAACAAAGACCACCCTGCGGCTATTTTGTTTTAAAGTATAGATACAGTCGAGTTCATAAATAACTATACAATTGGACGAAGTTAATGAAAAATGATCCAAACCATAAAATACTGTCAAAAAAAGGCATAAATTTTAGTAGATAGCAAATTTCAGAGGTTGGATCCTTTTTCCGTAAATTGTACCTACACCTATTTCAAGGCAATACGTTTTAAATACATATATTTTTCGATTGTATCTAATAATAACATTGCTCGTAATTCCCAATATCAGTAAAAAACAAAAGCATCTATTTGCTATTGTGGAGATAATCTCTTTGCCGAAATTACCCCAATGCACCTTAGTTGTTATGCTCGCAAAGTAGGTTTATTGCAAAATTTTACAATACTATCACTGACATTGTTCGACTAATGGTAGACCTTAGAGCAAGGAAATATAAGACGTGCAAGTAGTCAGTCAAATAGCTGTACGATAGTCGTCTAAATCTGGAGGCAATTACCCGATGACCTGACCCGGCAAAGTGATTGTTTATCAGTTCGTGCTTTGCAATTAATCAGTCCGTTTCTACTGCAGAGATAGGAAAATATTGGGTGAAAACATTGTCACTAAAAGTTGCGCGTTTTTTTGTACGATGGCAACCCTTTGCGTTTTGTTTTAAATTTACCGCCATTTTGTATAGACCATTACACAATCGACCACAAATAAAATAAGTAAAAAAAGTTTTAAGTTAAACGGTTTTCATTGCACCAAAAACTAGAAAATAAAAATTAGTTGTTACTAACCGTAGATGCTACTTTCTGTAGATTAGTCACGTGAAACTATTATCACTGTAGTCTTCCCAAGTCGGATGCTGAAAGCCACGTTTTGCATCTATGTCAGTGGATTAAGCGTTACCTAATCGGAAACTTTTACCAAACTAAAATAAAAACGTGGGGCGTACGCAATTATGATTAAGTCACAATAGTTATTTAAGAACACACATAGAAATCAAGACAGCAATAGTGTAATAAGTTTTGTTCTGGCTTTGATAAAAATTATTTACCTCTGTAGAAGTGTTGGAACAGATTGATTGATTAATTGCAAAATTAAAGCTACAATTACATATTTTGAACTTGTATGTTTCTTTGTAATAACGCCCCACGTTTTTATTTTAGTTTGGTAAAAGTTTCCGATTAGGTAACGCTTAATCCACTGACATAGATGCAAAACGTGGCTTTCAGCATCCGACTTGGGAAGACTACAGTGATAATAGTTTCACGTGACTAATCTACAGAAAGTAGCATCTACGGTTAGTAACAACTAATTTTTATTTTCTAGTTTTTGGTGCAATGAAAACCGTTTAACTTAAAACTTTTTTTACTTATTTTATTTTCAAGTTTTTAGTGCAATTGTTAAGTTAATTTCCGATATTAAATATTCTACATCAAAGATGTTGTTTGTAATATGCAATACAATTATGCATGCTAGCGTTTATCTCTCGCGCTTTAATAACGACAGGGCTGACAGGAGTATACTCATACTCTCAGTCATATTAACCGGATGACTGCAGGTCCAACGGCACGTCCTATGCAAGTCTGACAGCCGGAGGGCCGTAGGCCCGACGGCTCACCTTACGCGAACCACTCACGTTGTGAGTCTATCAGCTGGAGGGATGCAGGCCCGACGGCTCGCCCTACGCTACGCGACTCACTCACGCTGTCACTCTATCATCAGGAGGGCCGCAGGCCCGACAGCCCGCCCTACGCGGACCACTCACGCTGTCATTTTATCAGCTGGAGGGCCGCAGGCCCGACGGCCCGCCCTACGCGATCCACTCACGCTGTCACTCTATCAGCCGGAGGGCCGCAGGCCCGACGGCTCGCCCTACGCGATCCACTCACGCTGTCACTCTATCAGCCGGAGGGCCGCAGGCCCAACGGCCCGCCCTACGCGAACCACTCACGCTGTCACTCTATCAGCTGGAGGGCCGTAGGCCCGACGGCTCACCCTACGCGATCCACTCACGCTGTCACTCTATCAGCCGGAGGGCCGAAGGCCCGACGGCTCGTCCTACGCGATCCACTCACGCTGTCACTCTATCAGCTGAAGGGCCGCAGGCCCGACAGCCCGCCCTACGCGGACCACTCACGCTGTCATTCTAACAGCCGGAGGGCCGCAGGCCCGACGGCTCGCCCTACTCGAACCTCTCACGCTGTCACTCTATCAGCCGGAGGGCCGTAGGCCCGACGGCTCACTCTACGCGAACCACTCACGCTGTCACTCTATCAGCCGGAGGGCCGCAGGCCACACAGCTCTCCCTACGCGATCCACTTACGCTGTCACTCTATCAGCTGGAGGGCCGAAAACCCGATGGCTGACCCTAAGTACACGAACCACTCATGCTGTCACTCTATCATCCTACGCGATTCACTCACGTTGTCTGTCTATCAGCAAGTGGTCCGAAGGCCCTACGCGATCCACTCATGCTGTCATTCTATTAGCTGGAGGGCCGCCCTACGCGAACCACTCACGCTGGCACTATATCAGCTGGAGGGCCGAAGGCCCGACGGCTCGCCCTACGCTACGCGATCCACTCACGCTGTCACTCTATCAGCTGGAGGGCCGAAGGCCCGACGGCTCGCCCTAAGCTACGCGATCCACTCACGCTGTCACTCTATCAGCTGGAGGGCCGAAGGCCCGACGGCTCACCCTACGCTACGCGATCCACTCACGCTGTCACTCTATCAGCTGGAGGGCCGCAGGCCCGACGGCTCGCCCTGCGCGGTCTCCTCACGCTGTCACTCTATCGGCCGGAGGGCCGCAGGCCCAACGGCTGGCCCTACGCGAACCCGATGGCCCGAGGGGTGAACTCACACTATCAACAAGCGGACCGCAGGTCAAGCGCCACATCCTACGCGGACTACCCACGCTGTCAGCGGTTATGGCATTCCGTATCAGATTAGAGGATTTGGAAGTGAGTATTCAGTTTATATGTTTTTACCCATTAGCTAAAGCATTACTTTATATTCAACATTTCGATAAACCTGGCGGTTATGGCAGGCAGTGGCACGTGTCTCAGCAGCATCAGGTTTGAGGAGTTGGAAGTCAGTATTATATCCTAGTCAGTATAGTCAGCCTCCGTAGCCTAGTTGGTAGTGACCCTGCCTACGAAGCTGGAGGTTCCGGGTTCGAATCCCGGCGAGGGCATTATTTGTGTATTTATTCATCACAAATATTTGTTCCTTGGTCATGGCTGTGTATGTATTTAAGTATCTGTATGTATCTATCTATTATATATATCGTCGCCTGGCATCACAACATCACAAGCCTTAATTGAGCTTATCGTGGGTCTAGGTCGATTTGTGTAAGATGTCCCAAGATATTTAAATTTTAAATATCCGTCTGTATCTTTTCGTCCAATATTCCGCAGGGTTTGATGACGAAAGTCTTTGATCAGTGTATGTTGCCAGTGATGACATACGGTACTAAACCGTGGTCGCTTACAATGGGCCTCATAAGTAGAGAGGGCTATACTAGGAGTCTCTCTGCGATATTGGATTAGAAATGAGACCATCCGCAGCAGAACCAAAGTAACCGACATAGCTCTTCAAATCGCTAAACTAAATTGGCAGCGGGCGGGGTTCGTTGCGCGTGGAACCGATGGCCGTTGGGACGGTAAGGTTCTCGAGTGGCGGTCACGACCGTAACGGAAGGCGCAGCGTGGGTAGGCCCCTCACAAGGTGAACTCATGCTCATGACCTGGTGAAGGACGCCGGATGCGAGTGGCACAGGGCCGGTCCACAAGGACCGGCCCTGTGCCACTCGCATCAAGGCAATCTTTGGGGGAGGCCTATATCACCAGTGAACGTCTTTCAGCTGATATGATGATGATGATGATGATGATGATGATAATGAAATCCGTACGTTTCTACCAAATATCTAAAGCAGTACTTCAAAATTTACACATTGCTAAACCTAGCGGTTGTGGCAGGCAGTAACACTGGAGTAGGTATCAGATTTGAGGAGTTGGACGTTAGTATTAAATTCGCATTGTTTCTATTTAATATTTAAAGAACTTCTTCAAAATCAAGATATCAATAAAAGATTAACCTTGCGGTTATTGTGGGCAGTACTGCAGCATCAGGAATGAGGAGTTGGATGTCAAGATCGTCTCTGCTAGTATTTGATTATGCCAAACATGCTATACTTTCATTTTCACGTGTCTATCACTCACGGTTAAGGTAAGCAGTACGTCTGCAGCATCAGGCTTTGAGGATACAAGGATACAAATATTATAATATTGCATTGTCATGGAGACTTGATAAGAGTTCCAAATTTTATTGATTTCGGTGCAGTGGAAGTGGTCGAAAAATCGATCACAAGATTTGAAGCATCGACGACAGTTGATACGCGGTGAAGTTAATAAAAACCGTTTAAAAAATTCAGTACAACTTGAAATATTGGTGTTATTATTTTTTTTAATATTTGATTACCTAGTGTTTTTACTGCCGGTTAATCAAATCTATCATAGACAAAACGAGAGAAAGGCGAAAACTGTCTTATTCAAAATACATTTTTTTGTATCCAAAAGAGAATTTATGAAACGTCATAATAATTACGTTTCTTCTGCAATATACATAGCTGAAGCGAAGGCAGTAACTCTTTAGCTTTACAGGTAAACGATTTCAACATCCCACCGAAATATATTATATAATTTACACCTATCAGCAGGTCCCATTCCCTGCATGTTATCAGTGTTTATCACACCACTTCATATAATTATTGACTTAATTAAATGTTTTGACGAAACGACGCTAGCTTTGTAACTTAACAAAATGTTTCTTCTTATCAATTTATCACCCTGGCCGTTTTCACGCTTTTAATTAGCAGACATTTTTACCTTTATTATCATACATACTATTAAGTTACCTACACAGAACTATCAATCAAGTTCTGTGCTTACCTAATTTACCTATGAACATTGTCCATCAATTCCTGGCAGTAGAAAAAAGCTGCATATACATAAAATGTACGCGCGAAGAGTTGTTTGCCCATAGACAATTTAAAATTGCCACCTTATTAACTAACAGGGGTATTTGGTCCGAGTATTAACGATATATTTCGTTAGTTTGACACTAACATAATTTCACTAGTTTGGCAGACTACAATAATAACGTTAAAAGCAATCCATAGGCATGGGGCGTTTTCAAAGGCATTTTAAGATTGATTTATCATTATGGATATTTAAGGGTCTAATGCAATAGTACATTTCCTAACTAGTGCGGGAAAAAAAAAAGTTTTTGCACGTGTAAGGGACGATTATTTTCATAACAAGTGCGTCAAAAAGAGAAATTACCGCGAAGCGTGCGCAAAGTTCGTTTTTACGCACTAGTTAGGAAAAAAAATTTACATATCTAAGGCCTAATCAAAACAAAAATCACGATCGTGTCAAGTTTTCAAAGTTAGTCACACAAACTATGTAGGTGCGTAGGTATTGTTGATCGCTCATAGAAAATCCGAATACGTCGCCTTTTTTCACTGCCAAATGTTGGTACACAAAATTTAACTACGTACCACACAAATTATGACGTTAAATGGGCCAATCAACGTTTCGATCGACATATTTTCTGTCTGCTTCGTTACTTTTCATGAACTTACAAATGTACGTCAATTAATATTAAACACATATTTACAATGAAAAATAGTTGGAACCTAAATGTATTAATGTGAACTTGTCTGGGGCCTAGCATGTACAATTTATAAGCATTTTTACTAGCAAACTTGATGAAATTGTCACCTGCGTTACAGTACAGGACACAATAGTGTCGATCGAAAAGTTGATTTGCCCAAATATTCATTAAAGGCTTTAAATGTACAATTTTTTTGCAATGGACCCTTTAATTACTTTCCTAATGCATCAACCTGCCCAATAAAAATGCCTCGAGTCGTGCCCGGGTTAACTCCAACACATGGTTTCCACTACCTACATCCTGGGTCAACACGTGCCCGGTTTTTTGTGGGTTTAAAAAAACAAATGACAGGTGGCTCAACGCGTGCATAGGACCATAGACAAAACATTCTGTACAAAACTTTTTAACTTGTCGTCAGTAAATTAGATTGTTTTCTGTTGGGCTGGGATTACACCTGTAAGTCTACAACTTACGTAAGAACTCACAGTTGTAATCCAGGCCTTGGGACAATTGGGGCTCAATCTGTTTTGGGAGTAGCCTTCCTTAGTGTAGTTAACTTCCTTTGGCACGTAATATCATCACTTCATCAGGGTCAGTTTTAAGAAATTCTGATATTATTTATACGCGGATTGTAATACTGCTGGGCGAGATAGGTCGGAATTCAAGTACGCTACTAAAATTTAATGGTCTGATGAGTAGGTTATACTTGCAAAAAATACAGATAATTATCCCTTAGTGCCTCCAGGACATTCATCACCAATTACCAATTACTTGACTCCATATTTAACGTTAAGTACCTGTATTTTGCGAATTTCTAAAGACATTAGAGTCATAAATATTAATTTGTTTGGGTAGTTGCATGACTTTATGGAGATGTTGATCTGTAAGAACCACCCATCTTTTGAGTCACGCGTTTTATATAGGATGCGTGTAATCCCGGATACGAGGTTTCTTATTCAAGAAAATTTGTCTTTTACTATATTTACTTATTTCCTGTCGGCTAGAACCGCTTAAATATGTAAGTATATAATATGTGGTAAAAAATAAGTTCATTATCTGCTATAGCGAATGCTCGTTTGGTCTGAATGCACCTTAATATTCTGCCAGTTAAAAAAGTATGAAACCGAAATTTAGGTGACCAAAAACTAAGCACCGTTTTTTTTTAAATTTGCCGACTTTTTATTTCTTTTGCCAATCTATAAGCAATAGTTGTTTACTGTATGATTGTTTTTTTAGAGCGGGCAATCACACTCTAGTTTACCCTACTTGTTAGCTATTTTTATCAGATTTTTGGCTCTGATTTTAATTTACTTTCACTCCAATCTGTTCCACAGTGTAGTTACACAAAAGTCTAAATATAATATACCAAGCATCTGGAATCGACCCCATGCTCCGCCAAATCTACAAGCAAGGGACAAGTCCCCCTAAAGAAAACAAAGGGACGTTCTCAGACAATGGACCCCAAGTTTCTAAGTGAACCAAGGGTCGTGTGTAAGGACCATATCGGCCTTGGCGGGACTGGTCAGAACAGAACACTCGGAGCCAGGGAACTATGACGGCTCATCTGTTTATAAATTTAGTTTACCGCGCAAGTTACCTACGGGCCCTACGGCTTACTTATATGTGTACATATTGATGAATATACAAGAAAGTATCGGTTAAAAAAAAACTGCGCAATCAACCAAAATTATTTTCACCTGATTTCAAAAAGGAGCCTCCTCCGGTCTCCTCTCAAGTACAGTACCAATATGTTAAAGTATCTAAGTTACTATATATATATTAAAGGTTAGCTGAAAGACATTCCTTATACACTCTGTTTGGTTTGGTGTTTAAAAAAAGGTAAACAATCTTGCAGTATCTTCTTATTGAAAACGCCGAATACAAAATAAGTTTCAGCAAATATACATAATATAACAAGGAAATACAGTGATTTACATTGTTTTTTATTCATTAAGTACCTAGTTTGGATTTTTTATATGCATTTTTCAATAAAAAGATAATGCAAGATTGTTTACCTTTTTTTTAAACACCAAACCAAATTCTTTATAACTGTGTTGTAACTTGTAATGTAACATATTCTGTGTACAATAAAGTGATTTAGGTACTACTACTACTACTATTTATTGTTGTTTGTTATGATCACAATCATGGTAGTTAGGTAGTTGATTTTGTTGTGGGTAGGAATTTATTTTAATGACGTTCAATCAAAACAATTTCGTTCTAAAATACAGTTTGCTATTCGCACTTAATGTGAACTAAATCCGCACGCATATTTAATTCAGGCAAATATTTCTATTCAATTACGTTTTATACAACATTGTAACATCGGTAAGCGATCGGTTTACCATAGAAAACACTAGGCCATTAGATTATGCTAAACATTTGAATAAAACATGTAACACTTTGAGCGATTGGTAAGTTTGAATAAACCTTTCATTTGTAATCAAAATAAAAACTAAACTCACCTCAAATGAACAAATTCCAAATCACAATAGTCCAAAACAATTTAGTTCGACAGCACAAGATCGTTCGAATTTTAAAACTAAAGTTTACGCACGCACGACGGAGTGAAATAGTAGACGCACACACTATAAGGCGGCGATGCAACTCAACTGACGGCTGACGTCGCGCGTCTGTTTGTTGTGTTGTGTGCAGCTGCTGTTCCCGTGTTGCCAGCGCGCTCCGCTAAATCGGGAATAAAAATAGTAACAACTTTATCTTTTTCGATCTTTTCGTAGATAGTCACAACAGTAGTGGTAATCTGCTTAGAGGCTCATTTAGTAGGTATATTAGTCCGATCAGGACAAAGGAGATGAATAATGTTGTTTTACGAAAAATACTAACCCCCTTATTCATAAACGTCTCCAAACTTAGCAAGTGGCTAGTATTGTTTGTCCTCTTCCTTTATCTTCCGGTTCCGTTTTATCTAAATGGTTGCTTCGGGTTTTATCTAAATGTTTACTTATAAGACCGAAAGGGACAAACAATACTTAGCGGCTTGCTAAATTAGGAGATGTTTATGAATAAGGGGTTAGTAAGTATTATGTAAGTATATTATATATTCTAGGCTATCTGGCTGGACGACCAGCCCTATGCAAAAAAATCTTCCATTATATTCTAATCGGAACACGATATTAAATATCTGTTTAATGAAACAGATTCAATACCACATTTTTTCACCTTGTAATCACGACAATTAATAATGTATATTTCTGTTTTATAAATTTTATAAATGCTAGAATGTCAAAAAGAGAAAGATGATGTTATAAAACATTTTGTTACGCCAATGTGAGAGCATAACTAATGATTTTGCATCCACGTGTTTTTTTTATAAATCCATGGTGTCCTCCGATTTTGTTTGCCCCTGGCAATACCACGGAGTGGCGCGTGCCGGCGCAAGCGCCTTTTTTCAACGCAATATTATAGAAAGAGTAAATAATTGGATTAGTGCGTGTCTACGGGTAAAGTATGAAGATTATGCTTTCCTTTAATGTTACGTTATTGACTTCAAGACTCTCTCTTCTCACACGTTGATTTATCAATGAGTATAATGACTATAATGATAATTACTAATAAAAATGTCATTCGGCTTATTCTCGTGGATTATTTAAATACGTATATTTATCTCAGTTGAATGCATAGTTGACTGTAGATACTTACTGAGTTACTGACTCGAACCCTTCGAATAAATATCTGTATCAAAAGTTTAAGAGAAATCAATTAATTCTCTCTCGCATCAACTGTAGTACCTTAATACTCCATAAGTACATCTTACTTTTGCATTTTATATTCTTACTACTACCATTATTTCCTACGGTTAAGGTTCTACGAGACATAATTAATTTATATAATTTAGAGTAAGGTCAATGCGGGTAAGACCGTCTATCAGGAAAGTCTGTCTACCAACTGATTTCCACCCCTAACTCAACAGCTTCAGACGCATATGACGGACTTATCCCCACTGACCTTATAAAGAGCGTTTATCAAAATAGTGTAGCCATAGCCATACCTACATTTTATCCATGCCAACATTGAGCAATGTGAATTTTACTCACGTTGTGCTTTTTTGTACAGTTTATGAATTAATCCATTCATAAATTGTCCATGCAATTCTGAACGCCGCTGTACAATAAGGAATAAATTTAATGAAACAGATTTGGTCCTCCTTATTATTAGGGTTTCCCAACTGTATAACTATGTAGTACAAAAATGTATGATAGATGATAAACTATTATATATACCTACCATGATTTATCCATTTTATGCTCCATTTATATGTTCTTGTTTCTGCCTATTTCCTTCACAATATAAATTCCACATAGAAATTCTTCACATAGTACGTTTTATATTCCTATGAATAGGGATTAGGGATATAACATTATTTCAATCTTTATAAATAAGCAAGTTACATAATCTTGTTTCATCTTCATGAGTATGAACAATACAAATTCCACAGAGACTTAAATAAATAATCCCAAGTAAAAGCATCGAATAATCTGCAAACGTTAGCATCTACGTAACCTAATTTTTATCCCTCCCGCTCGCATATTATATTAAAAAGAGCATTCGCTGTTCTAACCTCCCACTCTACGAAATTCGATCGGTACATTCGGTACACAAAACGTGATTGGTTGATTTCGTAGAACGGGCGCTAGAACAGCGAATGCTCTTTTGGTTTAAACGCACCTTTACCTATATCGGAATCGGAATATTCGGAATTGAAAAACTTTCATTGGAAATCGACTATTTTTTTCGTAGTCCGTAGTTTGATTGAACTACATTGAATCTCAATATTTACGAATAAGAAATAACCTCGTTATTTTTTTTTATTACGGAATCAATGAAAATATTACAATCCTTTTTTAAATTCGAAGAGGATTTATATACAATCGTTCCGCATTTACTGTCGTTCAATCGAAGCCACAGGATAAAAGGCGCCACATTCAGCTATCGGCCATAGTCCATTACCCAGTATTCCTAACAGTTGGTCTTACTTTGGCAAGTCCAGGTTACGGACCAACCAATATATTAAGATCCCAGGATATATTGAGACGAAGAGCGCATTTATAATGGACGTTCTAAGGTTTTGATTCGCTTGAGCATGAAGCCCGCTTTGAATTACACCCTATAACATTAGCAGCTGTACGACTTATTGTCTCCTCTACATATAACAAACTTTACCAAATTAAACGATTCTCAACCTTGTAACAAGTCAGTAAGACCTATAAGGAGGGCACTTTTATGTTGGTATTGTTTGTTATTTTATTGTGATGCGTTATTATTAATCGGAAGTGTCAATTTTATTGGGGTACAGTATTTATGATTTTTTGCGGCTTTGTGTTGGGATTATTTGACTGTAATTGTGCTGGATCCCCTCGCACATTTAGTCATGTGACTAGTTTATAGGCAATTAATTAAAATAGCGCGTAACTATTTACTATTATTTCTAATCGTATCAGGGTACGTAAAGATAAAATTGGAATAATTACTTACTCTTGTATCTGTTGTAGAAGAGAACATAGAATAAAAATCAATAAAAATACCATCATTATAAAACAATAATAATCTTCGAAACCAATGTTAAAATGTGTGAAATATTTGAATTGAACCTTAATTAAATCATGAATACTTCCTACGCATTTCCTTTTTCTACGGTTCTTTCTGCCTCCACTCAACTCGACTAAAAGTAAAACGATGTTCGCGGTATTTTTTAAGCTGAAACTTTTTAAATGCTCGATTCATAGACAAACCAATTAAAATTTAATACTAAGTCGCGTATACACGACGAGAGTCCCGAAAGTATAGGACAGTATTTCACTTCATTCACTTGACTTATTTGAAATCTTGTAAAGGAATCGAACTGAAAGTCCAAGTCCAAACGTACCTATAATAATTTCTCAGTTACAAATGAATCAAATGACAATGTAAATCCTTCTTTGAATGAAATATGTTATGTGCGCTTAGCCTATTCTAAAGTATATTACTTACGCTAAATACTATCGAATAATGTGAATTGTTACAAATGCCGATTTTTGATAATTTTTCAATTTCGATCTAAAGTCCTCTGCTCCAATTAGGACAACCTGTGAATTGCTTGTTGTTCGAACTGTCAATGTCAACCTCAACCATGTCATATCACAGGCCACAAATAAAAAAAAATGCCAGGTGCTTGTGAAGAAATTATTGACGATATAGAAGATTTAATATCTTCACAAGATATAACACCTAAGGAAAGATATTCCAGTAGGAAAACTGTTAGCGTGCGTTCTAAGAAACGGGAGAAGGACGCCGAGCCTGTGGAAAAAATTATATTAGAAAGCGTTGTTCCAGGTAACCTCAAACTTTTGTTATTCGATAAAAACAACTAACAGACACGGTATTTTGGTTGTTATGTGAGACTGTAGCTTTTAATTGTGTTCGATGTGCTGATTCTCCTTAAAGCGAGGTCTTAAATGCTAGATTTAATCGGCAACTTATCGAATGAAATTGGCGTATTTTGCATAAGAAATTTTGATATTAGAATGATACTACAGTATGTATTCAATTACAATTTTTGGCATTCCATAGTTCATATATTTTATGTATCTAAGATATTGATAAGTTTTCAAAGTAACATTAAAAATATTTTTACCATTTATTTAATTAAAGCTTAATAAACTGTTTTAAAGTATAACTTTTAAATGGGTATTTCTCATATACTTTTGTGAGTTGTTAGAACCATCTACAGAATGTTAATATGCCATATTTTTATACATTAATATTGTATTAACAGAAAGCTTGAGGCAGCTGCTACACAAATAAAGATTGAAATATTGGACTTCCTGGAAATCCTTAACTTTTCGACATTGTGACACACCTGTCAAACTATTTAACCCATTGTGTGTCGTGAATATTTTTTTCTAATAGTTTCCTCATCACTGATCACTGCTTCGACATATGAAGGGTTGAGAAATGCTCAAACAACTGAAACTTTATACTCTTCTCAATATTGAAGGTACACAAACGATCTACGTGAAGACATGGGGGTGTGCTCACAACAACTCGGACTCGGAGTACATGGCGGGGCTGCTGGCGGCGGCCGGGTACCCGCTCACCGAGGACAAGTGGCAGGCTCAGCTATGGCTGCTCAACTCTTGTACTGTGAAGAGCCCATCTGAGGACCATTTTAAGTGAGTCATAATTATAAAATAAATAAATAATAAAAAAAAATCAACCTAGTCCCACGGTAAGCTCAATTAAGGCTTGTGATGTGGGTACCCGGCGACGATATATATAATAGATAGATACATATAGATACTTAAATACATATACAGACATGACCAAGGAACAAATATTTGTGATAAATAAATACACAAATAATGCCCTCACCGGGATTCGAACCCGGAACCTCCAGCTTTGTAAGCAGGGTCACTACCAACTAGGCTACAGAGGCTGACAAAATAATTGCTTTTTGGGTCAACCCCAACTCTTCCTGTGGGTATTGTAAGAGTTGACTAAGGAATTGAAGTGCCACTGACCATTCATTTATTAACAATTGATGATGGGTAGCAGCAATCACCAACCCCCTTGCCTAGCATGGCGGTTATGGGTATTACCTTCTGTTGCGTTCACTCATAGTTAGTGGGAGAGGCCTACATCCAGCAGTGGACTGAGATAGGCTGATGATTATGATGATGAGGTTTTTTATTTTGCCATGGTTATGTTCTCTTGGGTAAAAACACAGTTTAATAGTGTTCAAATTTTCAAAATTTTGATTTTTTTGACAGTTTTGTTGCCTTTTCATGGTGGACCACCCACTTATCATGTTAGTAGAGCATGCTGTATAGTTTCTTCTAACAATCTATGCCACTTTTGTCCCCTGTGTGGTGTGACAGAATAACAACAAAAAAAAAACGTGACCAACCCTTTTATTTTAAATTTTGATCTTTATTTCCAAATTAATAAGTAAAATGATGTTTGCAGACTTTTAGTTACAATAAAGGAGGATACATATGTATTTAAATTTAAACACTAATCACACCTGGGGGACCTCCATGATCTCTTAAATCAGGTTCAGTTTATGTCCCGCTTGTCAGTTTTTGGAACTACACTATGGAACTGTCACATTGCAATTCAGATTGATTTCTAAACTGAATCATATTAGTAGTTTGGGGTAGCCCCCTTTTTCATTGCATAATAAATTCCAAGTTGTATTACAAGTGTAAGCTTGATTCTAGTAAGAGTTTCAGCATAGTTCCCTATGCTAAAACTCCTTGCAACTTGCCAATATTTGCTGTTCTGTTCAGTTGTTTAAGACAGCTGTAGAAACACTTACTATAATTATAATTACTGATGGTTTAAAATTATTTGCTCTTCTTGACATTACTTGCTCTTATGAGTAGACACTATGATTTTGACAACAAGATTGAACAATTTTCATGTCAGGGGACCATGTCAGGTATTTCTTATAGTTTTGGGAGTTATCACAACCATGAACAAAAAAATTCTTTTACATAAACTAAATTTTCTAAATTTTTATATATGAACAGAAAGCTTAGTGCAAGGGCTACTTCTTAATTAATACGTATCAACTGTATAACTGGATAACCTTAAGTTTTGGACATGTTGTGACACATGTGGGCCAATCAACTTTTTTTGTGCAGTTGACTTATTAAGGGCATAATTCATTATTATGCTCACAGAAATCTATTTATGTGTGTACTAATTCAATATTTTATGTAATCATGTATACAAAAATCTTAAAATATGGGTAATTTCCCCCAATATGACGATGACGGTAACATAGCAGACAATTTTTATTTTCTTTCAATTTAGATATTTTTTAAACGGTTTTTATTAACTTCACCGCGTATCAACTGTCGTCGATGCTTCAAATCTTGTGATCGATCTCTCGACCACTTCTACTGCACCGAAATCAATAAAATTTGGAACTCTTATCAAGTCCCCGTGACAATGCAATATTATAATATTTGTATCCTTGTATCCTCAAAGCCTGATGCTGCAGACGTACTGCTTACCTTAACCAAGAGTGTTAGACACGTGAAAATGAAAGTATAGCATGTTTGGCTTAATCAAATACTAACAGCCTGATCTTGACTTCCAACTCCTCACTCCTGATGCTGCAGTACTGCCCCAATAACCACTTTCCGGTTTATCTTTTATCGATATCTTGATTTAAAAGAAGTTCTTTAGATATTAAGTAGAAACATGCGAATTTAATACTAACGTCCAACTCCTCAAATCTGATACTCCAGAGTTACTGCCTGCCACAACCGCTAGGTTTAGCGATATGTAGATTTTGATGTACTGCTTTAGATATTTGGTAGAAACATACGGATCTCATTATCATCATCATCATCATCATCATATCAGCTGAAAGACGTTCAGTGGTGAATATAGGCCTCCCCCAAAGATTGCCACAAGGACCGGCCTTGTGCCATCTGCATCCAGCGACCTTCACCAGGTCATGAGTCCACCTTGTGGGGGGCCTACCCACGCTGTGCCTTCCGGTACGTGACCGTCACTCGAGAACCTTATCGCCCCAACGGCCATCGGTTCCAGGCGCAACGAGCCCCGCCCACTGCCACCTCAGTTTAGCGATTTGAAGAGCTATATCGGTTACTTTGATTCTGCTGCAGATGGTTTCATTTCTAATCCGATATCACAGAGAGACTCCTAGGAGTCTCTATGGAGAGGGCTATGCTAGCATAGCCCTCTCCATTGCCCTTTGGGTGACATTGAGCCTTCTTATGAGGCCCATTGTAAGCGACCACGGTTTAGTACCGTATGTCATCACTGGCAACATACACTGATCAAAGAGTTTCGTCTTCAAACCCTGCGGAATATTGGACGAAAAGATACAGACGGATTTAATACTGACTTCCAACTCATCAAACCTGATGCTGCTGCCGTAACCGCCAGGTTAATCGAAATGATGAATTTAAAGTAATGCTTTAGCTAATGGATAAAAACATATATGTACATTGAATACTCACTTCCAAATCGTAACCTATATTAGTGTGTAAAATAACCGCTATTAGTGTGCCATAACCGCTGACAGTGTGGGTAGTTCGCGTTGGACGTGGCGCCGGACCTGCGGTGCGCTTGTTGATAGTGTGAGTTCACCCCTCAGGCCTTCGGGTTCGCCTGCGGCCCTCCGTCAAAAGACTGACAGAGTGAGTAGTTCGCGTAGGGCAAGCTATTTAGTCCGGCTGATAGACTAATAGCGTGAGTGGTTCGCGTAGGGCAGGCCGTCGGGCCTGCGGCCCTCCCTCTGATATAGTGACAGCGTGAGTGGATCGCGTAGGGTGAGCCGTCGGGCCTGCGGCCCTCCAGCTGATAGAGTGACAGCGTGAGTGGGTCGCGTAGGGTGAGCCGTCGGGCCTGCGGCCCGCCAGCTGACAGAGTGACAGCGTGAGTGGTTCGCGTAGGGCGAGCCGTCGGGCCTGCGGCCCTGCGGCTGATAGAGTGACAGCGTGAGTGGACCGCGTAGGGTGAGCCGTCGGGCCTGCGGCCCTCCGGCTGATAGAGTGAGAGCGTGAGTGGATAGCGTTGCGCGAGCCGTCGGGCCTGCGGCCCTCCAGCTGATAGAGTGACAGCGTGAGTGAGTCGCGTAGGGTGAGCCGTCGGGCCTGCGGCCCTCCAACTGATAGAGTGACAGCGTGAGTGGGTCGCGTAGGGTGAGCCGTCGGGCCTGCGGCCCTCCAGCTGACAGAGTGACAGCGTGAGTGGCTCGCGTAGGGCGAGCCCTCGGGCCTGCGGCCCTCCAGCTGATAGAGTGACAGCGTGAGTGGGTCGCGTAGGGCGAGCCGTCGGGCCTACGGCCCTCCAGCTGACAGAGTGACAGCGTGAGTGGTTCGCGTAGGGCGGGCCGTCGGGCCTGCGGCCCTCCAGCTGATAGAGTGACAGCGTGAGTGGTTCGCGTAGGGTGAGCCGTCGGGCCTGCGGCCCTCCAGCTGATAGACTCACAGCGTGAGTGACTCGCGTAGGACGTGCCGTTGGACCTGCAGGTTGATAAGACTGAGAGTATGAGTATACCCCTCGGGTTCGCTTAGGGCGTGCCGTCGGGCTTGCGGCCGTCAGGTTGATAGACAGAGAGTGTGAGTCCCTCCGGTTCGCGTAGGGCGTGCCGTCGGGCTTGCGGCCGTCCGGTTGATAGACAGAGAGTGTGAGTCCCTCCGGTTCGCGTAGGGCGTGCCGTCGGGCTTGCGGCCGTCCGGTTGATAGACAGAGAGTGTGAGTCCCTCCGGTTCGCGTAGGGCGTGCCGTCGGGCTTGCGGCCGTCCGGTTGATAGACAGAGAGTGTGAGTCCCTCCGGTTCACGTAGTGCGTGTCATAGTGCCGTCGAGGAGATCGATAGACTGCATGGATTGACCCTTTGGGCCCTCGATTCGCGTCGGACTTTCCGTCAGACCTGCGGTCCTCCAGTTGGTCGACTGAAACCGTCTCGAAATTCGACTGGTATAATGTGTACAATATAAAAAATTAAACTTGATTTTCTCAATAAACCAAATTGATTGATATATTATTCCTTATTGTCAGATCTCTGTTATCTATAAGGTATTGTATGAATAACACGTCCATTTGAGACACTTCGGCCATTTAAGCTGACATTTTTTTAGTGTCGGATTTTTAAAAATATCTATTCAGCAGGGATTCCCCTCTCGATACACATAAAATAATGTCCATTACGTTTACATAAAGTGTCGTGATTAAAGCGCGAGAGTTAAACGCTAGCATGCATAATTGTATTGCATATTACAAAGAACATCTTTGATCTCGAATAAGTAGGTATAGCATCGGAAATTAACTTAAAATTGCACTGAAAACTTGAAAATAAAATAAGTAAAAAAGTTTTAAGTTAAACGGTTTTTATTGCACCAAAAACTAGAAAATAAAAATTAGTTGTAACTAACCGTAGATGCTACTTTCTGTAGATTAGTCACGTGAAACTATTATCATTGTAGTCTTCCCAAGTCGGATGCTGAAAGCCACGTTTAGCCTCTATATCAGTGGATTAAGCGTTACCTAATCGGAAACTTTTACCAAACTAAAATAAAAACGTGGGGCGTTATTATAAAGAAACAAGTTCAAAATATGTAATTGTAGCTTTAATTTTGCAATTAATCATCCATCTGTTCCAACACTTCTACAGAAGTAAATAACTTTTATCAGAGCCAGAACAAAACTTATTACACTATTGCTGTCTTGATTTCTATGTTTGTTCTTAAATAACTATAGTGACTTAATCACAATTGCGTACGCCCCACGTTTTTATTTCAGTTTGGTAAAAGTTTCCGATTAGGTAACGCTTATGACATAGAGGCTAAACGTGGCTTTCAGCATCCGACTTGGGAAGACTACAGTGATAATAGTTTCACGTGACTAATCTACAGAAAGTAGCATCTACGGTTAGTTACAACTAATTTTTATTTTCTAGTTTTTGGTGCAATAAAAACCGTTTAACTTAAAACTTTTTTACTTATTTTATTTTAGTTTTTAGATATATGTAACTATGACTGCTGGGCTGGGTTACCTTTAAAATAAGTGAAATATATAACTATTTATTAACATACATTTTGCGATGATAATCTGATAATTGGTAACGTGAGTTACCATCACTTTACTATCACAAAAGCATCACAGTTAGAATCGTAAAATGAAATAAAAGTTTAAAGCATTTGTTACTTTTTTGACCTGTCATGTTAATGAATTATTTTGAGAGTAGATAATATTGTCTCATTGGGGTTTTTCGTGAAATGTCACTGGCTGATTGGCCCACATGTCAAACTATTTAAGAAATACCCCAGTAGCACAAGGTTGATACTCCAAAACTATTCCAGAAACGAAGTGGAACTCGGCAAGAGCCGCGGCATCCACGTGGTAGTGGCGGGCTGCGTGCCGCAGGGCGCGCCGCGAGCCGGCTACCTGCAGGGCATCAGCGTTGTCGGGGTGCAGCAAATCGACAGGATTGTTGAGCTGGTCGAAGAGACACTGAAAGGTAAAAATATAGGGTAAAAGTTACCGGAATCTGAAGGGGATTTGAAAGTAGATAGATAGATAGAATACTCTTTATTGCACGCCTTAACAAAAAAGAAAACATGGTTAAAACAGACAATTTTACATAGAGGTACACAACAGGCGGTCTTATCGCTATAAAGCAATCTCTTCCAGACAACCTTTGGGTAGCGGAAACAAATTAAAATAGTGAAACAGTAGGTGATTGCAACATTTTAAGAAGCACATTTATCTTATCACACACATTTAAAGCACATTGAAAGTACTGTTGATACAACATTTACCAAGAAAAGAGTTGTTAATAGATGTAGTGAGCGGTTAATTAATCTAAAGTCTCTGCACTTACACTATGAATATAACTGAATATCATCCTAGATTGAACTACACTGTTGTGTCAACAGTGCTTTCAAATCCCATTCTTCACGGTTTTATAATAGTTCACAACAACGTGTCTTGAATTTGAAATTGGATTAATTTTTTCGTACTCATAGCAAATCTAATTGTATCTTTAAGATTGATCAAAAAGTTTGGATTTGCTTCAATATTTTGACGGAAAGTCACATTAAGTCATTCATTCATTCACTATATTTTTTTTGCAATTAGTACTTTATTTAGATGTGCGTCTTATCATTCACCTCAAATCTGGTCAAATTACCTATAACTGGGCAAAAGAATGCAGTAAAATAATTTTCTGTACTGATGGTGTTTCACTTCTTGTCTGGACGAAACTTCGAAGGGCCACCTGGGGCCTATTTCTTGAAAGCTTGTAACTTGTAATACAAGCGGAAGTCCTTGGGCCTATTGCATAACAAATTACAACTAATATTACAAGCGGATGACTCTTTTCTATCTCTCTTACTAGAAAGAGACTTCTGCTTGTATTATTTGTTGTAATTTGTTATGCAATAGGCCCCTGATCTAATTAATGATATTAAAAAGAGACTTCCCCTTGTATTACAAGTTACAAGCTTTTGAAAAAAGGGCCTCTGTACTGATAAACATTATTCAAAACATTTTTTTCATTATTGTTTCTACAGGTCACACAGTCCGTCTCCTCGGACAAAAGAAGACATCAACTGGTCGCAAAGCTGGTGGTGCCTCACTCCTCCTACCAAAGGTCCGGAAGAACCCTCTCATCGAGATCATCCCCATCAACACCGGATGTCTCAACCAGTGCACATACTGCAAGACCAAGCATGCTCGAGGGGAACTTGGGAGTTATCCCCCGGAGGAGATTGTGGAGAGAGCGAGGCAGAGCTTTCAAGAGGGAGTCGTTGAGATCTGGCTGACTAGCGAAGATACAGGTGAGAGTTTTCAAATAACTACGGAACCCTACACTGAGCATGGCCCGACATGTTCTTGGCTAGTTTTTTTATCGATGTCATTGCTCTCCAGCGGGCTCACCTTAAGACTAATCCATACAAAACCACTTAAGGCCACTTTGGTTTTGAACTCTATTAGAGTTATATCTAATATAGTCTATTAGAGTTGAAATTTTAAATGGTTTTTTGTCTGCGTTATGCATAAGAGGGTTAAGGTAAAAATACAGATGAGGTTTCTACAATTATTACTAAAAACTAGAGATGGGCCGACTAGGGGTTTTGCCGACTAGTCGGTGCTCAAATTGCCGTTATGTTGTGACAAGTTTTGTTTGCGTTTTTGTGTACCGGCGTATTTCATTCAAAGTATTCAGAAAACAAATAGTTATTTCCGTAATAAACCAAGATCTCGGGCATTTGTTAGTAAGATTTCGTAGGAATTATGATGCCGAATATTCGGCATTTTTTGCCGACTAGTCGGTAGGTGTAAATGGTGCCGAATAGTCGGCGACTAGTCGGCCCATCTCTACTAAAAACATTACTAAGAACGCAAATTTCAGTAATTTTTGTACAGAACTTATATTTAATAAATTGGAAAGAAATTAAAACATTAGGTAATTTGGCAGTAGGTATACAAAAAACGTGACGATTATGTGTTTTTGATATAAAACTTCATAGTGGCGATTGTTTTGACAGTACGAAAAAAGACTCATCATATCAGCCGAAAGACGTCCAATGCTGAACTTAGGCCTCCCCCAAAGATTGCCACAATTACCGGTCCAGCGCCACCCGCATCCAGCGAACTCCTGCGACCTTCACTAGGTCACCAGTTCACCTCGTCATCATGCCTATTATAACGATACTAGCGACCCGCCCCGGCTTCGCACGGGTACTATACCTACATAAAAACCTTCCTCTTGAATTACTCTACCTATAAAAAAAAAACTCATCAATTTCCGTTGCGTACTTTTAAAGATTTAAGCGTACAAAGGGACATAGGGACAGAAAAAGTGACTTTATTTTATACTATGTCAAGGGGGTGTCACTCCACGATTCCGTCGCGCGGCTACAAGTACATGCAGAGCGCCCCGTCTCCGTGGTCTATTCAATGGTTGGCGCGCGCTGTCTCGGAACGCACGTTTAAATTTACAACGCTGGCTCGTCACGTATCGCGAAATATATCGCTTGCAAATATTAGGATTACTTTATACATGTGCATTGTGCATCTTAAATGAAAATGCCGAAAATATACTGCATAGCAGCATGTTGCAATAATAATAATGTTAATTATCATGACGCGTTTTTCGCACAGCCGATGCGTCAGAGAGATACTAAAAAGTAAGGAACATAATAATACACTTATTACCTACATTCGTAGTAAATTAAATTCTCAGAAACTCAAGTCAAGTCAATTACAGACAAAACGGTTTATTTTCGGACAAATTTGTCAGTAAAAAGCGGCACGTTTAAATAATGTAAAAAACTTCGTTCTCTCATACTTTTATTGAATTTCGCGTCTTTTGTCCTAACATATTATTTGGTTGTCTGACTTTATTCCCATAATATCAAATAGGTACGTATAAGAGAAAATGCCGTGTTACGTCTGCCTTACGATTGTGATTAAACCATTACTTATTTATGATGCTTTTGTAATGAATGCGTAGGTACCTAACGTAATTCTTTATTTTTAAATGCATTAAGCAGATATATTAATTTCTGCACACCTCACATACCATCTACAGATATATTTAGAATGTTCGTGTTAATTATCAGGATTATTCGGATGGATATTCACCGTCGTGTTGCTATCTCACTCACACCTCAAACAATGCCGCCCGGGCACGCGCGGCCGAAGCACAAAGAAGGTGCCGACCGAGTTGAGACAAATATTTTTGAATCACGTGTATGAAATGCGTAGGTAAATTCTATAATCACGCATGAACTAAATTGTTGAATCAAGACGAATGCTATTAACGCCGTAGATATCATTGCAGTAATGTATTTGTCAGACGCCTCATAGCGCCGTTCGTTATTTTATTAGTTTTCAATAATTGACAACCCTGTTTTAGACGGCGTGCGGCTTATAAGCGACCTTTCCGCCCCGCAATACGGCCCATTTCAGCTGCTCGCGTCGCCTCGCGCGCCGTTTTGTTTGGTAATAATAATTGTGTAGGTACATAAAAAGGCGGCATTTGTGAACATCAAAGCAGTGAAGCTTCTGTACTTTATATATTCTGTGACTATGTAGTGATTATTGTTCGCAGGCACATACGGCCGCGATATCGGCACGTCCCTTCCCTCGCTTCTTTGGCGCCTAGTGGAGGTCATTCCCCCCGGCTGCCGCCTCCGTCTCGGCATGACAAACCCACCGTATATCTTAGAGCACCTGCCCGATATAGCTGACATTATGCAGCACCCGCGAGTATACAAGTGAGTAACAAATCATATCTGCACCCATCAAAACCCTACACATGCAGGGTGGTTAGTGAGTAACCCGACAAACTTGAAAGGTGTATTCCTGACCACATTTTGAGACTATAATGTCATTTGAACTTTTCTGGATTCAGCTTAGTTTAAGAGATAATGACATGTTTTTCAAAAAACTATTTTCATCATAAGTCTCTGATAAATGCGTGCACGATTAAAATTCTCACACTAATAGTTTTCATCTTGACATACTCACTGACGAAAGTTACAGAAAATGGAAAAAAAGGATCAGAAAAAAGTCCAAATAAAAAAAAAAAGTTTAATCCTTTAAAAAAAAATCAAAGACTCGTTGTCACGGAATTGCGTTGAATTTGCTATAGAGGGCGCTGTAATCAATTCATGATTAGAAAACATCAAGCTGTAAATAAACACAGTCTGAATAAATAATTAAGATTAAAGAACACATACGCCCGCGATATCTGCTCCCGATATAGTCGATGTCATGCAGCACCCGCGAGTATACAAGTAAGTAACACATATAGCCGCGACATCTGCTCCTCGGCGTGACCAACCCACCGTATATCTTAGAGCACCTTCCCGATATAGCCGCCATTATGCAGCACCCGCGAGTATACAAGTAAGTAACACATATAGCCGCGACATCTGCTCCTCGGCTTGACCAACCCGCCATCCATCTTAGAGCAACTGCGCGATATAGCCGCCTATATGCAGCACCCGCGAGTATACAAGTAAGTAACACATATAGCCGCGACATCTGCTCCTCGGCTTGACCAACCCGCCATCCATCTTAGAGCAACTGCGCGATATAGCCGCCTATATGCAGCACCCGCGAGTATACAAGTAAGTAACACATATAGCCGCGACATCTGCTCCTCGGCGTGACCAACCCGCCGTATATCTTGGAACACCTTCCCGATATAGCCGCGATTATGCAGCACCCGCGAGTATACAAGTGAGTAACACATATAGCCGCGACATCTGCTCCTCGGCGTGACCAACCCGCCGTATATCTTGGAGCACCTGCCCGATATAGCCGCCATTATGCAGCACCCGCGAGTATACAAGTAAGTAACACATATAGCCGCGACATCTGCACCTCGGCGTGACCAACCCCCGTATATCTTGGAGCACCTGCCCGATTTAGCCACCTATATGCAGCACCCGCGAGTATACAAATGAGTAACACATACGGCCGCGACATCTGCTCGGCTTGACCAACTCGCCATACATCTTTATGTGTTTTATGTAAATAATAATGTTGTTCTTTTGTTTCAGATTCCTCCACGTACCAGTGCAGTCTGGCAGCGACCAAGTTCTGGCCGACATGAAGCGGGAATACTCCTGTGATGACTTTGAACACGTTGTTAATTTTCTCCGGAAAGAGTAGGTTTACTTTAACTTACAATCAAACTACTAAAGTCGGGCCAATTAAGAGTTCTGTAATATAAGGAGGGTCATCAATCATCATATAGTCTTCAGTACCGATGGTGCTTGCTTAACGTACTAGTGCGAGAAGTGGGTCATTTTACGTCGGGTCCAACACTTCGGAGGGCCATCTGTTCTAAAAAACGTCGTACGAGACACGTACAAAAACGAAATTCGAAACGAGTGGCGATGTTTTAAAACACGACCGATTCGGAGTGTATTTCGCACTTGTGCCGTAATGTACTATTTCCTAACTAGTGCGGAAAAGTAAACTTTGCGCACGCTTCGCGACTTTCGCTTTGCATCGAAATGAATGTACTATTGCCAACTACAACTTGGTAAATATCCGTGAAATTTTTAAACTCAGTTCAGGATTTGACATCTGGTTATGTTTAAAAGGCGTTTTAAAAAAGTGTAGATTATATATTTTTTACTAGCTATAATGCTATTCAGCAGAGAGTAACAATGAATTACACGTGATTTGTCCGATGAGCCGATGACCCCCACTATGGTGATAATTGGTGATTTTTCTTGATTAATGGACAAGCCCAAAGTCATAGTACAGCCACAGTTCTAACCAGGGCCAGATTTAGAGGTTGAGAGGCTTCGTGGCAAAAAAGGAGTGGAGGCCCCCTAGCCCCCAATTGTTTTCCAAATAAAGTAGCTAATTTTTTTAGTCAAGTTTTTCTATAAATATTTTTCTGTGGAAACAAGTATAGACTATTTTTTTTTTAACAAACAAAACGGAATCTTCCTAGCTTTTTTCGCCGGTGATGATTTCGATAAATCGTTGATGATTTCGCTATAGTTCCCGGAGTAGATCACTTTCAATACCTAAAAAAAAATTACTAGTGTTTAATAGTTGGAATTAGATTTTTTTTTTATCTCTATTGTGGGGGCCCCTCTTTCGTGGAGGGCTGTAGCCCCGGTTGCCCCCCACCCTAAATCCGGCCCTGGTTCTAACCCTACACAACTGACCGAGACGATTATACATATACATATAGGAAAATTCGAGAAGCTTGATTTATTTCTAATATTTTTGCATTTGTTCCCAGAGTCCCCGGCATGACCATAGCCACCGACATAATCTGCGGGTTCCCCACGGAAACGGAAGCAGACTTCGAGGCCACGATGGCGCTCTGCCGGAAGTACCGCTTCCCATCTCTCTTCATCAATCAGTTCTTTCCCAGGCCAGGCACGCCTGCTGCTAAAATGACTAGGGTATGTGACCTTGAATATATTAATACGAAACATACATCCGCGAAGAAATTCAAAGGTGTATGTGAAGTTCCCAACCCGCTTAGGGCCAGCGTGGGGACTATAGCCCAATCCCTCTCATATATGAGAGGAGGCCTGTTCCCAGCAGTGGGACATTATAAAGGCTAAAATATTGTATTATTATTATCTAGGGCTGCCATCTTGAAAATTAAATAATATAGGACACGACATCGAAATTCGTAAATCCAGACTCATAAGCTGGATATTTGGCGTAAATCCCATTTTTCCCCGGATTTTGATAGAATATAAGCAATTCTTCAATAATTAAGCTTATTGTGTTTTGTACGCCATTTTGGCAAAATATAGCGAACTTATACTTATAATAATGATCAACTGTTACCATACATGTACCTATATTTACAGATAAATACTTACTTACTTTACTTTGTATCATCAGTCAGGAATTAATGAATAGTGTCCGAGTTTTAGAATGAAAAAAATGACCAGAGTATCTTCTTCTTCTTATTCGTTACACTCTTTACAGAGTGGTCGTGGCCATTATGTAGTTTTTTGAGTGACTTGTTTAACGATACGTCGCCATTCCTCCCGTAAGGCGGTTTTTCGTGAACATTCATTTATTGTGGCCGACATACTGGATTTAATCTGGTCGGTCCATCTCATTGGCGATCTTCCCCTAGCCCTGACACCTTCAACTTTTCCCTTCACAACCAGTCGTCCAGGGTATGTGACCTTGAATAAATTATTACGGGACATACCTTGGGCTGTCGTCTGGAAAATTAAATAATATAGGACACGAGATATGCTGCCTAGGGTGGGGCGTTCTTTAGCATTTTTGAACATCCTAAACGCAATAGGGCTCAAAAGTTTCGTTTTTTTTTAAGATTCTAGGAAAAATACTATAAATAGTAGTCTTTTTCCTAGAATCTTCAAAAAAATACGAAACTTTTGAGCCCTATTGCGTATATAACGACCAAAAACGCTAAAAAACGCTCCACCCTAATGCTGCCATCTCAAAATTCGTAAATCCAGACTCAAAAGATAAAGATATGTGGCGTAAATCCCATTTTTCCTTCGGACTTTACTTTGTATCATCAGTCAGGAATTAATGAATTGTGTCCGGGTTTCCCAGATAGCCTAGACGTAAATTTGTATGAAACATTACTGTAAAATATCTATAATAAAATACCTATGGATGCCACACATCATAACACCGACGCTTCTGACTCATGGCTGGACCTAATACTCACTTCATCGCTAGACAATGTGTTGAAATCCGGGCAGTTTTTGGCACCCGGCTTTTCTCGGCATGATTTGATTTACGTTAGTTACAAGATTAAGCCTCCTAAGCCGGAACCGGTAGTTCTTCAGTTGCGAAGTTTTGCTCGAATTGACGTGACCAAGTTGAAAGAGGATGCTGCTTTGGCCGACTGGGCAGGCACGCTTGAAGCATCAACAGTTGACGACAAAGTTTCTCACTTTAATACTGTTCTTCTGAAACTGTTCGATGCTCATGCACCGGTGCGGTCTGTTCGGCTAAAGAGGCGTCCTGCTCCTTGGATCACAAGAGGTGTCCGAATGGCGATGAAGAGGCGGGACAAAGCTTTCCGTGTATATAAGCGGGATCGGATCGAAGACAATTGGCGACTTTTCAAAGTTGCTCGGAATCGCTGCAACCAAATGGTAAGAACAGCTAAGCGACGATACATACACGACAACATCTTGACTTCTTCCCCCGCAGATACTTGGAAATTTCTACGGTCATTGGGCATTGGTAAAACCAAGGCCGATGTCGACTCCCTCCCATTCCCCTTAGATCTCTTAAATTCTCACTTTTCCAAAACTTCAGTTCTTAACTCATCAATTAAATTTAAAACTCTGTGTTACATTGCGTCTCTTCCTACCCCTGATCTGGCCCCTTTTACTTTTGCTCCAGTTACTGATGATGAGATCAGAAAGATTATCATGTCGGTGAGATCTTCAGCTGTCGGACATGATGAAGTGAGTAGAGTTATGGTCACCCTTGTTCTCGATTTTATTCTGCCTATAATTTCTCACATTATAAACACCTCATTATTATCGGGGACCTTTCCCTCTTGTTGGCGTAAGGCATTTGTAATCCCTCTTGCAAAGATATCAAACCCCTGTTTACCTACTCATTTTCGTCCCATTTCTATTTTGCCATTTCTCTCAAAAATTCTTGAGGCAGCAGCTCATAAACAGATATCCAAATTCATCCATAAAAATAACTTGCTCTCTGTATATCAATCGGGATTTCGATCGGGACACAGTACCACCACCGCACTTCTTAGTGTTCTTGAAGACGTTAGAAAGGGCATGGAAAATTCTAAGGTCACGGTGCTGGTACTTATTGATTTCTCGAATGCCTTCAACGCGGTTGACCATGACCTTCTCGTTGCCACTCTCACCCATCTTAAGGTCTCATCTAAAGTGATCGAGTGGTTTGCGTCGTACCTCTCTGACCGTGTTCAGGCAGTGAGAGCTAATCGTTCTCTATCTGCTTGGTGCGATCTGAGCACAGGTGTTCCGCAAGGTGGGATACTTTCTCCTCTTTTATTCTCTGTTTTTATTAACCAGATTACCTCTTTTATCAGATGTTCTTACCATTTGTATGCAGACGATCTACAGCTGTATGCCCAAGCTTCTGTCGATAACATAAACCATGCTATTTCTCTTATAAATGACGACTTAGATCACATAGCGGAGTGGTCCAATAGTTTTGGCATTAGTGTTAATC
Organism: Thaumatotibia leucotreta; assembly: GCA_025490895.1. Classification (NCBI taxonomy): domain Eukaryota; kingdom Metazoa; phylum Arthropoda; class Insecta; order Lepidoptera; family Tortricidae; genus Thaumatotibia; species Thaumatotibia leucotreta. Next base: position 14,386 of record JALPQI010006579.1, on the reverse strand, counting down.
CGACGAAGTGCCAGGCCATAATTATAGGAAGCCAGAGGCAACTTGCTGGCCTGGATGCCATATCCGTCATGCCGATCCGTTTTGATGGGACCACAATTCCTGTTTCTAGCCAAGTTAAGGATCTAGGCCTTGTGTTAGATTCAAGTCTTTCCTGGCATAGCCAAGTGTCTGAAGTAAGTCGGAAAGTTTCTGCAACACTGCGTAATTTGTACAAATACAAGAATTTTCTTCCAGTAGGTACAAAAAAACTACTAGTGCAGGCTCTTGTATTGCCAGTTCTTGACTATGCAGATGTTTGTTGTACTAATATCTCGCAGGAGCACCTCAACAAGCTTGACCGTCTTCTCAACAACGGCATACGCTTCATCTATGGTCTTCGTAAATACGATCACGTGTCTTTCTATCGCCGCCAACTTAACTGGCTTTCTATCCGTCGCCGTAGGTCTCTTCGTGTATTGTGTCTATTATTTACCATCTTATTCGATCCTTCTGCTCCAGAATATCTCAAAAACAAATTTATTTTCGACACTCCCCGTCCTGGTTGCGAACTTCGTTCTTCTCGATCACTTAAGCTTGCAATTCCTTTTCATCGTACAGGATTTATGACCAACTCTTTCGTCGTTCAGGCAATCCGTCTGTGGAACTCGCTACCTCTCCCAATTCGACAAGCCCCAAGCAAACACATTTTCAAACGACTGCTCCGCAAGCATCTTCTTGAAGACGAATTTAAATAGTTTCCTCCGTCAATTACTTTCTGATATTGAATATTAAAATAAAATATGTATTAGTTTATTTAATTATTATATAAGTAATAGTATGTAATTGTAGGTATTGTTATAGTCATTTGGTATTACTATATCTTTAATAATTATTCGAGTTGAGCACCAACTAAAATGTCTCTGTTTGGCCCAATGGTTGACTGGTAGAGAATGCCTTTTAGCATTAAGTCCGCCATTTGTACAATTTTCTTTGTTTTGTGCAATAAAGTTTAAATAAAAAAAATAAAATATCCCAAAGAGCCCTAGACATGTTCTTTCCACGGAAAGAACATGTCTAGTCAATTCAAATTACAGAAGGAAAAACCACCTTACTTTTAACAGAATAAGGTGTGAATTTGCCCTGATTTTTTTAGGCTTTGGACATGTTTTTTCCGTGGACCCTTCATATACAGGGTGTTCCACGGACCACTGAAAACCTTGAATGGGGTGATTCGGAAGGTTAAACTGAATAACTTTTACTATGGAGCTAACCCAGAAATCTCAAAATTGCCTTCTTCATATAAGGGCTTGTGCATAAATCACGCGAGGTCCTATAGGGGGGGAGGGGGTCCAAGAAAACATCACGAAACATCACGTTAGGGGAGGGGGGTACAAGGAGACCTCACGTGTATTTTTCTACGATGAACAAACTAAGAAATATTACGTGATATATATACACGTGAGACTGCTAGGGGGGGGGGGGGGGGTGTAGCCAAGAAACTCACCAAACATCACCAGGGGGGGGAAGGGGGTGGTCAAAAAGTAGCCGAAAAAACCTCGCATGATTAATGCACGAGCCCTAAAATGTCGTGATCAATCGGTCAAAATGTATGAAAAAGACAATTTTTTTTTTAGATTTCGTGATTGGCCCCATATTAAAAGTTGTTCAGTATAGCCTACTAAATCACCCCGTTCAAGGTTTTCAGTGGCTTGTGGAACACCCTGTATGTATGGTAACGTGGATTATTGTTTAAGTCACAAATTACATATGTAAAAGTTAATTATGCACTTAACGAGTAAATTGCATGTCAATAGTTGATTGGCCCATAAAAAAGCTAAAACTTTTTTTTTAAGATAACCCCAAATAAATGGGTAACCTGTATTCTAATCGAGGACATTCATAGACAGAAAAAGCCTGACAAATACCACATAGAATAAAACCATAGAATCCATAGAAAATGAATATGCATTTTGTTTCAGGTCCCCGGCCAAGAGGTAAAGAAGCGAACGAAAATGCTATCAGAATTCTTCCGCTCATACGAGCCGTACGGCCACAAAGTCGGCGAAACTCAAGAAGTCCTAGTCACCGACATCTCCCACGATAAAAACTACTTTGTGGCCCACAACGAATTCTATGAACAAGTTTTAGTACCCAAAGAAGAAAAATATATGGGAAAAATGCTAACTGTCAAAATTACCGCTGCTACCAAATTCTCTATGATGGGTGAACCCATAGACAAACCAAAGATGCCCGGTTTGACAGCCCCATTAAAGAAGGGAGAGGTTTCGGGTGTCTATGGTGTGGAGAAAAAGAAAATGGCGGTTCCTTTACCGATATTCGTTCTGATATTTGCGGTGGTGTTGAGGCTGCTATGGTTCTTCTTATAGTATTTTGTAAATAAACTTGTTTTAAGGATTTGGTGGTTTTTATTTCAAGTTGCGTTTCTTGAAGGGATAATGTTATCATGATTATCTACAAAAGACCGCACTGCGTTTGCGGTGGTGGAGTGACTGCGGTGGCCAGATCACGGTAATCCGTCTATAGGCCGCTGGCGTTATGACATTTTACACTTCCAATCTGGAATCTAAAGCATGGGTTCCGCTCTTGTAAATCGACTCTGTCCGGCCGATCAAGGCATCTAAGGGCCATGTAGAAGGACTTGAGAAGGACCCTAACCACTACTCACCGTCAGCTCGCCACAAGCTTCCCCTCTCGGGCTTACTTCACTATACTCTGTTTAACAACCCCTGTCAGTAAAAAAGGTGGCAAATTCAAATTGTCTATGGCCAAACAACTCTTCCTATTTGAATTTGCCGCCTATTTCTACTGCCAGGAATTGTTGGACAGAGTATTATTATGCTATAATTTACCAATCAATTGTTATTTTCAAGATTTCTCAGTATATATGTAGCTAAACGATTATTGCCTAAAACGAACCGTATTAGCCTTGCGTTCAGAAACCTTTTCTGTTACTAATAAATAATTTGTTAAACGGTTGATTTCTATGTAAAATTTTGTACGACAAATACATTGGGTTTTGGTTTTAGTTACAAAATTATACATTTCTGTATTATTTAATTAAGTTTAAACATTTCTATACGTAACCCATTTGTAACGATAGTAAATTTACTTGTGCGTGTCATGTATACGGAACGTCACTTGAAAACGTCAAACAAAAATATTACTTGCGTGTTCCGTACAGGCGTGAATTTTTTAAAAATTGATTTTTAATTTTCAATCTCGAACTGTGACAACCACCGATGGCTGGGAAGCTGAATAAGTTCGAAACCCCCAGTTCTGCTAGCTCGGATAGGTAAAAAGTGTGCTAAGCTAACAGAATTGTTTGTTTGAACAGCTGTCTCGTGTCAATAAATTCCGCATTTCATTATTTCCCAAGTGCCGTTTCTCTATCGGTATTTTGAAGTGTAGTGTGTTTTGAAGATAACCAGAGTGTCCAGGTTTTAGTTGAACGCCTGCATTATAACCTCTGAGGCCGTGCATTGTGGTTTTATTTTTAGACTTTTTATGTAGTTCGTTGGCAGCCAATTGCCGCGCACGTGCTTCGTGAGCCGCTATGGAGTCGGCGATCATCTTCGCGAACCCGTAAGAACAAAAATCCGTGTCAGTGAAGCTTCCGCTTATTTTGGTTTATGATTATTTGCACGCGAGACTAATTTGCGCTTTAGTTGTGTCTAACATAGTGTTATTTTTGTGTTAAAACCTATTTGTTTTAACAACTCACTTTATCCGTTATCATAGTAAACAATACATGACCTTGAATGTCTAACATAAGAGTGATAAGATGGGAAGATAGGAAATGTTCATTGATTAGTTATAGGTGTGTTTAGATTGTACTTGCAATAAAGATAGCAAAACATGCTCTTGTTTATATATTTCTCGAAAATAAAAACACAAAACGACATGCGAAACACATGCTAAAATGTTGTGGGAATCAAAACATAGAGAATTGTATAAAAATTGTGTAGTGCAGTAAAAGCAAATCATTATTTAAAAAAAAACTACTTTCTTGTCTATCAAAATAAAAACCTATGTCAGCATTATAATAATATAACTACTTATAGTTACTGCATTTAAACCTTGTGCTAAAAATACCAGATAAATAAACAGACTAATAAAGCCACCACCATAAAAATGTTTTGGACTTTAGTGTGAACAACAACCAAATTGAATTAATGTTTATTTTGGCAAAGACAAAAAACCCGTTATCAAAACTTAGATACATAGACAGCCATGACCAAGGAACAGATATATGTGATAAATAATGGTATTGATTTTTGCCTATGTGCTAAATTAAAAATATAAATCACTTTATACTACATAAAGAGTACCTGCCTACTGTCTGTCCCTATCTATGCTTAGATCTTTAGAAATTATGCATTGGATTTTGATTCAGTTTGTTTGATATGTATAATAATTGCACCAACCGTATGTGTCACTGTCATTAGTATACAAAACAATATTGATAAAATAACCTTAAAATATTCACAATGGTTGCATTAAAACCAAAAATATTGTCAATGTGAACTTGAGTAAAGCATTACACAATACATGTGTGTTAAATTAAATAAACACCTTTGTGTGACGTCTCAGAAATTATGTAATAACTCATCTTTCATGTTACATGATCTTTGCATAATTTACTTTCAAATTACAGTAAGTTTTATCATGTAGTGGTACGTAACTAATCTAATTATTACTTTGATTAAAGTTTTGTGGGATTATTTGGATTCTGGTGCAAAAACTTTTTAATGACACTTGTTGCCATGGTTAAGGTTCAAAATTGTCCCAAAACAACCGACATAACCACAACCATGTTTTTATAGCATCTAAATTAAATTGCACAAATATTTTGTATGAGTTACCTTTAACACCTACATGTATAACCTATCTTATGGTGGTCCATTTATGGACCATTATCACAACTTACATTATTTTCTTCTTCTAATTCTAAACTGATAATTTTGTCCCTTAGATCATGCAATAGAGTAACAGACACAAAACATTATTTTTGTGGAACAACGCATTTTATTTAATATTTTTAAGTTATATATTTTTTTGTAGTAACACTACTATGTATAATTTTTTATACATTTTGGATGTCCAAATCCCAACCGCGGTGAACTTTGGTATTTTTTCTTTGATATAATTATGATATCTAATATTAAAGTTACAAAACTGTTAAATCTACCCATTTACTACTCCAAAAAAAGCATATGTATACCTACCTAATTTGACTATTGAGTCTTTTTTGCTCACCAGAATATAAACGAAAATAACATCTTCCCACATTGTTTTACTTTAAAGAAAAATCTCTTCCAGAAAGATTTTTGACTAGGGAAATCAGTTAAATACAATTATAATAAATTTCAAGAACTGTTTTCTAAATAAAACTATTTCCTCAACTGATTCAGCCTTGGCAAGACAAGACACTACTCAGAAATGTAAATGTAAACCTTGTGCAATTGTAACACAAAAAATAATGCATTATACTTTGATGTTTTTGGCACACTTTGCGTTTAGTTTTAATTCTGTTTGTTGATGTCAAGAATGATTTTTACGAGATTTTATTTAGTCTTACCTGTCCCAATGCTTCTTAGTAGCCGTATCATGAGCTGTCGCTGCGTTATTAACGCAGACTTACTTTCCAACCGGCTCGCTCGCACCAATACACAAGTATGAGCGGGATGGATAGAAAGTAAGTCAAAAGGCGGCATCTCATGGTAAACACACAGATGTCCAAAGACCACAGTTGCTAATTACCTTCAGGTGATTTGTACAGTCAAGGTAAAAAATATACACCATGTTTTTATTGATTTCCGTTAAATTCAAGGGAAGCTTATTTAGGTCAAAAATAATCAATTTCTCTAAGAATCTAGTGTCTTAACTCTTACTGTTATTGAGTTATTCAAAAAATAAGTTTAATGACTGAACAAGTGTATTGCAACCTTTATTACATCCTAATGTTACTTATTTTGACAAGTACCGTCAGTCACCTGAGAATCCTGAGATCTTATTCTTAAGGTTCTCTCACACTTGCCATTACAATGATTATGTATGAAAACGAATAAAAAATTTTTTTAACGAAATTAACAAAAGCCGATATACCTGGCAACTTCTATTAGTCAAAGTCAAAGTCAAATAATTCTTTATTCAAATTGGAATAGCAACAAACTCTTTTGAATCGTCTAGATATGAAAACTACTTCCGGTTCGAACCCTACACCGCTGACCCAAGAAGAACCGGTAAGAAACTTGGCGGGAATTATTTTTTCAAACAATGATGGTACATCTTACAACTAACATGCATTAAAAAAAAAAAACATAAAATTGATTTTAAACAAATTGAAATATAATAATAATAACAAGAGATGTAAAGTCTCTAAAAGTCACAACATTTATAAGTAATAATTTATAGAGAAGTAAGGTTTCTCTCCGAATAGGTATATAATAATAACATTATATAATGCACGTTTGGAGATGTACAAGGTCTCCAAGCGTAAATTATCGTAATTGAATGTCATGACTTTAACAAACTAATAATTAAATCCTAAATTACTCCCACGGTGTTTTATCATTCATGTAGTCTTGTGTACTATAATAAGCTTTAGATATAAGTTTACGCTTTACAAAATTCTTAAATTTGTTGACTGAAAATTCAGTAACATTTACTGAAAGTTTATTATAAAATCTTACACAATTACCCATGAATGATTTCCTAATTTTATGGAGCCGAGTGGCGGGTACTGCGAGCTTATGTTTGTTTATTGTATTAATATTATGTATGTCACAATTTTTCCTAAAATTGATAATATTTTTATGTACATACATAATATTCTCATAGATATATTAATGTCCCAAGTAACCTGTCCAATTTAACGGAAATCAATAAAAACACGGTGTAGATTCGCGCAAAGCGCAGAAAAAATATTATAAGTACACGACCTACTACTAATAGTTATTACTAGTTGGAGTAACCCTATTAGGGTTGTATGGGTGAATCAACTTTTTTATGATATTACCATGGTTACGGTCACCCGAGTCACGCTGGTTTTATGCAAAAGTATGCTACTTAAATTATCAAACATGCGAGTAGTCCGAGTTTTTTAGGTGGCCCATTAAGGTCTTTTTAACACCACAAAAATGCATGTTTGTATAGTAGGTATCATAATTTTGCATAAAACCGGCGTGACATAACCATGACAATAATAACAGACAAAAAAAGATGATTCACCCGTACCTATACATATATTTGGCACTTTATACGGTTCTATATCTTTTACCTTGACAGAACCTATGCTTATCTGCCACCGCCATAAAAATGTTTTAGACAGTAGTGCGAACAACAACCATATTGAATTAATGTTTATTTTGGCAAAGACGAAAAACCCGTTATCAAAACTTGTTGACTATCAAGAAAAGACGCAAAAACAAAAACACTTTTAACCTTTGATAAAAACAACCTTAATTCAATTGCTGTAAGGTTCAGTGTCAAGCTCGCGTTTAGCTCAGATACGACGTTTTGCTCTTAAGTAATTTAAAAAAACTTCCGCCAACAGAAAAAAATACCTAAAATCCGACTTTCGCTGAATAGAATAGAGTTCAAAATGGAGGAAACGACCAGTGTTTAGATATACGATATACGTCTCATCTCAGGTCATTACACTATGAATCATGTATATTTTGAGTCTAGTAGGTAACATAGTATGGTTTATCTGTGACCTTTCACACAATAATTATAATTACCTGCCATTTATCTGTACTATTATACTTATTTGTAAAAGTCATTGTCAAAGGTTATACTATTGTACTATTAATATACATATACCTACTTGTGATAGCGTCAACAACTTTGTCAACGTTAGTAATATAATATCTATGGTTCCGCTTGGATAAGGAATCCTAAAAACAAGGTCATTGCCTCATTAAAATAGTTATTACACGATATTTAACCTCAGAAGATACGTGAGGGATAAAACGGCACAGAGAACGAAATTTTCTTAAACAATAAGGGTTCCTATCCTAATCTTTAATGACGGCCCTAAAAACCGCTACTTTTAGAGAAACGAATTACGACTGATATAAGTATTAATTAGAACTTTAAGTTGTTTTTGTACCATTCACCACTAGAAAACAGAAAATATACAAACAACTTAAAAACTTACATTATTTCATAATCACGCACTTTTAGAACACAATCTTGGTTTTATTTTCTCACCAATTTAAAACCTTAAGTCCACGCACATTTTTAATTTGAATATTGTTATTTGGCCAACTTTTCGATCGATATATTTTCTGTCTCCTGCGTTACTTTTCATGAACCTACAAAGGTATGTCAATGAACAACATATTTACAATGAAAAACCGTTGGAACCTAAATGTATCGAAGTGAACTTATGTGAGGCCTAACACATGTACAATTTATAAGCATTTTTTCTAGTTAACTTGATGAAATTGTCACCTGCGTTACTGGGAAAAGTAGTGTCGATCGAAAAGTTGATTGGCCCATTTATTAGTATTAACGTAAAAATACATTAGCGAACGTGTTTCACGATACGTATTCAAAGACGCTATGGAAAGTCGCCATATTATGGCCATATTTGTATACTGTTTTTGTTTTCTACAGTAAATCGGTATAAGTTTGTTAAAAAAAACATGATAACTTATTTTATTTACGAAAACTACTATAAAGTATCCTTTTGAGGTACGAAATTTCACAATGTGGAACGCGACCTTATTTCAGTTTAACATTGTCGTACAGGGTCATCCACTGACCTACACGAAGAAATTACGTTATACGCTCGATACAGAATGTCTATATTAATATTATTTAAATACGTACGCGATTATTGTCGTTTAAACTTGGTACAGTCGCCGTCGATGTATTAAGGTGGATTTAGACCAAATACTTTATTGTGTTAGTTATTTAAAGATTGTATTTGTGTTAGTTATTTATTTTCTTATAATAGTAATGCCTTCGACCTTTTATGTGGGATGTTCGTTATTTGGTTTTCTTTTATTTATTGTCAATTGATCTGTCGATATGTTCAGTTTCCATAATTTAAGTAATATAATTTTGTATAAAACCAGGGTTACTCAGGAGACTGTAACCATGGTAATAACAGACCCAAAAAAATAGATTCACCCACCTACATTTTTGGTACATAAGAAATAAGAATATAAATCTTAAAATACGGCACGTTATTTTTTGTCACATTTGACAGGGTTCGAGTCCTGACTAAAGCAAACGATTTTCCATAAATCCTTAAATGGAGAATTTATTGTTTTTAAAAACAAAGGAATGTCTCCCTTACACAAAATGTGCTATTTACAATATTTAAGGATATATTTATTTTCAAAACTACAATTTATGTACATACATTAAATCTAACTAATCTACTTAACCTAACCTATATCTAAGATTGGCCCTTGTGGCATTGTACCGAGGATGCTGGCGGCATTTCCTCGTTGTATCGCAATACTGATGCGTTGTGCGAGGAAGTCGCCAGCTCTTCGGTCTTTAGTTACATCAACCAGACGTTTCGCGATCTCAGCTATTTAAGGTAGTTGCCATCCATGTGGCATTCGATTTTTCTACACTAAGTCATTTTAGTAATAAAACATGTGTGATACCATATCGTCGATTGACAAGCAAAACTCACTAAGTAAGAAATACCTACTTGAAATAAAACTCGTATCTCAGTTCTAATTCAATAATGACATAAGAGTTCGGTAATAGTAGTGATAGTGACAGTTTTTATAGTGAGTTTTGCTTGTCAGCCGACGATATGCACCAGAGATGTCATATACAGGGTGTTTGGTTAGCGGTGTCGGAGCTTTTAAGGGCTTAAACTACAATCAATTTTATCGATAAATTACCATACATTTTTTTTTTGTGCCAACGATAATTAAATGGCGGCCATTTTAAAATTTCAAACAGACGAATACGGCCGCACGTGATAGTTCTGGAATTATACGTTTGTTATCGGACCTATCCCTGCAAAAAAAATCTCGTTAGAGAGCTCATTAGATAAGCAAACTAATTAAGCTAATCATTTGACTCAATTATTTGAACAACAAGGCTAAAAAAAATTTTTATAATTAAAAATAGTAAAAAATTCACCTTAATTTTTCAATTAATTTAATTTTGCATGAAAACTAGGTTGTTAAGATAGGTTTTTGGTATTGTTATTTATTAGTACAGTATGTTAGCTAAAAAATAACACCATAATTACAGTTATACCTTAAGTACTTTAGGAATTACAAGTGCTCAAACATACACCAAAACAGCTGCATTTAGCGTTCCCGATGCAAAATCCATAAACAAATGAATGTCAGCAGTGTACTGACTAGTGAAGTGGCCGCCTTCCATTCATCCAGTGCATGTTTGAGCACTTCTAATTCCTAAAGTACTTAAGGTATAACTGTAATTATGGTGTTGTGTCTTAGCTAACATCCTGTACTAACAAATAACAACACCAAAAACCTATCTTAACGACCTAGTTTTCATGCAAAATTAAATTAATTGAAAAATTAAGGTGAATTTTTTACTATTTTAAATTTAAACATTTTTTTTTAGCCTGTTCAAATAGTTGAGTAAAATGATTAGCTTAATTAGTTTGCTTATCTAATGGGCTCTCTAACGAGATTTTTTTTGCAGGGATAGGACCGATAACAAACGTATAATTCCAGAACTATCACGTGCGCCCGTATTCGTCTGTTTGAAATTTTAAAATGGCCGCCATTTAATTATCGTTGGCACAAAAAAATTTTTTTTGGTAATTTATCGATGAAATTGATTGTAGTTTAAGCCCTTAAAAGCTCCGACACCGCTAACCAAACACCCTGTATACCATAGATCAAGCAAACGTATCTACTTAACGTGTCAAATGAACTCAGTAAAATCTACCGAGTTGTCCGTCTGTAATCGCAGCTTGCATCTTTCGGGCGCCAAATTTTGTAAGTTGAAGTGAACAAAAACATTAATAATGCCTCCTTAAGTAATATTAATTGCAACATCACAAAAAAATATGATTACTCAAGGGCCTGAGACATATTTTAAATCATAGGCAAGTAACAACTTCAGTACAAAATCTGACACGCTCGGCCGCTATACAAATGAATGAACTTGTTTCTTCTATCCAAATCTAATTCTGTGATATGCACCCTGCGACCATATAAAACATGGACGCCTAACGCCAGCTCAAAAATGCCCCCAAAACGAATTGTTCAATTGTACCAAGATGGGCTTTTCGTGACACCGCGCATATTTCGGCGCAACATCTTTGACAAATGTTTTAGCTGGAGAGCCAGTGAACCCTGAGAGTAACGGTCTTCCTGTAAGGTTAGAAATTTGTATACTAACGGTTTATGGAATTCTAAGAGCAATAGCCATGACCTGGCAGGCGTCAGCCCTGCACGTCATCAGGCCCTTTATTTTTTAAACTGTTAAGTAAATTGGATTTCAAAACTTGTTTCTGTAAGTTTGAAAAATTTATAGGATAAAGTTAATTTATTGTACATCTTAAAAAAAAATTGACAGGCGATTACAATAAGCAAAAGTATATGACAGGTCAATTAGAAAATGCACAGATGATGAGGTAAAATAAACTTCATCCTGTATACTCGAAATTTTTATATGTCTTCAAATAAACGTCTCGGAGTAAGTATGTGCAATGCCAGGCGGTTTAGAACAGCATAAGACCTTGCCAGGCGAGGAGACAGTTAAGTAAATTGGGTTTCAAAACTTGTTTCTGTAAGTTTGAAAATTTAATAGGATAAAGTTTATTTATTGTACATCTTAAAAATAAATTGACAGGCGATTACAATAAGCAGAAGTATATGACAGATCGAATAGAAAACGCACAGTTGATGAGGTAAAATAAACTTCATCCTGTATACTCGAAATTTTTATATGTCTTCAAATAAACGTCTCAGAGTAAGTATGTACAATGCCAGGCGGTTTTGAACAGCATAAGACCTTGCCAGGCAAGGGGACAGGTGCACCTCTCAATCGCACGCCCTTAGCAACTACTCTACTACTGCTAGCGACTAACTAGCGATTACTCGCCTGTATTTTTTGAAAGATGTAAGTACAATAAATAAACTTTATCTATTAAATTTTCAAACTTACAGAAACAAGTTAAGAAACCCAATTTACTTAACTGTCCCCTCGCCTGGCAAGGTCTTATGCTGTTCAAAACCGCCTGGCATTGTACATACTTACTCTGAGACGTTTATTTGAAGACATATAAAAATTTCGAGTATACAAGATGAAGTTTATTTTACCTCATCAACTGTGCGTTTTCTATTCGATCTGTCATATACTTCTGCTTATTGTAATCGCCTGTCAATTTATTTTTAAGATGTACAATAAATAAACTTTATCCTATTAAATTTTCAAACTTACAGAAACAACATAAGAAACCCAATTTACTTAACTGTCTCCTCGCCTGGCAAGGTCTTATGCTGTTCAAAACCGCCTGGCATTGCACATACTTACTCCGAGACGTTTATATGAAGACATATAAAAATTTCGAGTATACAGGATGAAGTTTATTTTACCTCATCAACTGTGCATTTTCTAATTGACCTGTCATATACTTCTGCTTATTGTAATCGCCTGTCAATTTTTTTTTAAGATGTACAATAAATTAACTTTATCCTATTAAATCTTCAAACTTACAGAAACAAGTTAAGAAACCCAATTTACTTAACTGTCTCCTCGCCTGGCAAGATCTTATGCTGTTCAAAACCGCCTGGCATTGCACATACTTACTCCGAGACGTGTATTTGAAGACATATAAAAATTTCGAGTATACAGGATGAAGTTTATTTTACCTCATCAACTGTGCATTTTCTAATTGACCTGTCATATACTTCTGCTTATTGTAATCGCCTGTCAATTTGTTTTTAAGATGTACAATAAATTAACTTTATGCTATTAAATTTTCAAACTTACAGAAACAAGTTAAGAAACCCAATTTACTTAACTGTCTCCTCGCCTGGCAAGGTCTTATGCTGTTCTAAACCGCCTGGCATTGCACATACTTACTCCGAGACGTTTATTTGAAGACATATAAAAATTTCGAGTATACAGGATGAAGTTTATTTTACCTCATCAACTGTGCATTTTCTAATTGACCTGTCATATACTTCTGCTTATTGTAATCGCCTGTCAATTTATTTTTAAGATGTACAATAAATTAACTTTATCCTATAAATTTTTCAAACTTACAGAAACAAGTTTTGAAATCCAATTTACTTAACAGTTCAAAAAATAAAGGGCCTGATGACATGCAGGGCTGACGCCTGCCAGGTCATGGCTATTGCTCTTAGAATTCCATAAACCGTTAGTATCCAAATTTCTAACCTTACAGGAAGACCGTTACTCTCAGGGTTCACTGGCTCTTGGACTATTTATTGAATATCGCCAATCAAAACTTTGATGGACCAATCACAACTATTTATAAACGGCGGCTTAAGTTTTTATAGGTTGACATTCTAATTCATTACCTTGATGCATTGAACAGGGGGTGACACTTGTCAACTAAAATTCAGGACCGTTTATGAAAGGCAATTTAGTATGGCGTGCGGCTTCCATGTTTTATTTGTTCGTAGTATGCACCTAATTAATTCAAGTCCTACAACGCAGTAATGTTGCAGTGACACTGAACTGGCGCTGGACCTGACGGAACAGGTGTTCCTGGATGATGAGGACTACTCGACGCGCGCCCCGGCTTCGCCCACCACCGTCCCCAATGTGCGGCCCTACCGACCCCCCTCTACAGGTACATACATTTATGTCTTATTTATTTTGTTCAGTAAAATACAGGATAGGAAATTAAAGCTAAATACTTAGTCCCACAAAACAGTTTGACTGCGGGATCCGTTGGTCTCTACATAGTCTATATTACATTAAAAACAAGACAGAAGTGTCAGATTTATCTACACAGAAATTTAGGCAAAATAGAAGAATATAAGTAGATGGTGTTATTGGTGTTTGACCGTGGCGGAGTGGCCAACCAGCTTGTCAGTAGACAAATTCAAATTCTCTATGGTCAGCCAAGTCATCGCGACTACATTTTTTTTATTTGCCAGAATACAATACAATACAATGTAGTACTTAATATATATTTCGACTTTAAACTTAGTAGCTACGTAAGATGTACGCTTACTTATTGGCTTTTTAATTAATGTAGCTGTTTTCATACATTTTCATGTTACCTTTTACCTCCGGGTCCTGTAACATTCGACGTTATGCAATACGAGTGCGAATTATTCAAACGATGAAGCTCTATCCGGTATCTGGACCGTTGAGTAAATAATTTCAAGTAAAATGTGCCATAATATCAGGTGTCTATAAGGCTGTTTTCTTAATGAATCTTAAA
>JALPQI010006578.1:0-56160 GCA_025490895.1 Thaumatotibia leucotreta | reverse complement strand
AAAGCTGGACGCGGTCTCATACTAAACTGTAATGTTCTACAGACAAAATGCGTACGCATGCTCATAAATAATGTTTAAATGTATCTTCACCCTAGGTCTCCATTATCAAGCACCTGAGCCCACGTTCACGCCTCGCGACAACCCGCGAGCATGTCAACTAACATGAGGCGCGTACTGTCAAAATACAAGTTAATTTAACCGAACGTATTGCGAAAACCCAAATCAAATTATTTATTAACTAAATATTTTGATTTGTACTTTTTTTTTCTTTGGTGTATGACATCTAATATTTATAATTTAGTTTAACCGTTTAAGTAATTATATGTATTAAATATAAAAATTACAGTTAAATCAACCCATATCAAAAACTATATAATAATAAGAATCGTTAAAAGTGTGTAATAATGTGCATTTGCAATTTTTTTTTTATTTACACCAGTATGTTCAAACATATATGAAAGAGTCACTTTTTAGTTTACGTCTTTGAGAGTTAATAGGCTTATCGAAAAAAGATGTCTACTAGAAATCTTTATAGTATTCTATAAGGGGTTTCCAATGATACTGGGGTCATCATCATCATCATCATCAGCCTATGATAGTCCACTGCTGGACGTCGGCCTCTCCTATTAACTATGCGTATTAGACGCATTAGGAGGTAATTGCCCATAATCGCCACGCTGGGCAAGCGGATTGGCGATCGCAGTAATGTGTCCACTATGATGACTCTGCTGCCCATCACCAATCTTTTATCAAATAATGGTAAGTGACACTTCAATCCCTTAGTGGACTCTTACGACACCCGCGGGAGGAGTTGGGGTGGTGACAAATGTATTTTTACTGCCGTCACTACATGACACAGTCATACTGGGGTATCACTTTTTTTTCACGCTACATCGAAAAAAATATAGTTGGGTATGGAGGACCCAACCCAACATATTTTTTAGCAGTTCAAACAAGACGTAATATCCTTATCAAAATTAATTACCTACCGTATTACTGACAGTTTCAGACTATGCTATTTTGGCAACGTAACCCTAAAGTCTTAATAGCATTGAAATAACGGGAAAGTTCGTACCTGTACAATACGCCTATATATATGTTTATTATATAACCATGACTATATGAACAAAGACCCATTGAAACACCGCTTCCCTGTAATCTCGGTCCTCGATCGCTCTGATTGACCTTTATGCAAATCGACCATTTTCTTCTCATACCTCGTATCAATATCTAACATGCCCTGGGAGAATCATTCGTAATCCGAACTATTAAGGCACATTGTGAAATAAAAGGAACCAATCGAGATAAAGGATTGGAGTATTTTAGAAGAAATCCGAAATTTGCCTAGGAGCGGATGGCGTGTATAATTGAATAATTAACCTGCCGAACTTCACTTTATTTAAATAAAGCGTATTTACTGCTGGAGTTTATATTTAAACTTGGCAATTAGAATGATTACTTTTAAACACTTTTGTAAGTTTATATACTTACCTACTAGTCAAGTAGCAAAAATTAAATAGTTTTTTTTTACTACATTACATAGCATGTTTCTTGCGGTTTTTATTGAAACCGAACATTGAAATCCAGATTCGGAACCAAATCTTGAACACTATTTAAATTCAAATCTCTATTTCAAAAATAAATTATCTATCTGTCCAAAAAAAAATACTGAGATGCATTTCAATATGAGGTGAAGGCCGCGGATTTTGACAAATTCGGAGCATAAAAAAATCTCCAGGCCATAAAAAAATCTCATAACATCTAGGAAGCTCTAATTAATTTTAAAATTTACCCCGATGCACGTGATGGTGCTCGTGACGGTTTCATGTGACCAAATGAAATGACTAATTTATAGCACTTTATTTAAAACTAATAAATAAACATTTTTGCCAAAAACGTAACGAAATCGAGTATTTTTCTCGACTACGGGTACTCAAAACCTAAACATTTCATAATATTAGACAATGGTTTTTTGATTAAGGACTTATGACATGCAAACAATTTAATTGTTTTATTTCCCATTTATTTTTGGGTCAACGATTCCAAACTTTCGTTACGACATTTTCGTAACGATTTATTAAGGTCATATTTAAGCCAATGTTGGTAGAAATTAGTTTATATACACTAAAAACTCTTATTCTATTAGATTAGTGGGCACTCTCATTTCCATTAGTTCGTTCACAAATGGCTGTCAAAGTGCACGCAGTTTTAACAAAAATCGTGAAAAGTGGTAGTGTAATTTTTACGGTAAGCAGTGATTATTATTAAACACCTGTTTTCTCATACAAAAGAGAATAGCTTTAAACATTAGTAGCATGTATTATTACTTTGAAATTATTCTTTTGAAATATACGTTACACTTTCGTTACATTTTTACAAAACGTATCGTATTTGTTTAGGTTACATAACGAAAATATGTACCTAGTAAAAGGAAATGCACACAGGAAATTACTAATTTAATTTTTGTTATTCGATTTTGAACAACAACATACTGTGTTTTTGGAACAAATTAAATTATTTTGTTATTTATTTTGACGTTATTTTAGTAATTACCAGATATTTAAATCACGGTGATGCGAAAAAAAATTTTGGTATGGACTTCCACTCGAAATTATTTTATCGACAAGTAATTTAATCTCTTGACAGAAGTAAAGTTACGACTGAGATCAATTTATCTAAATTAGGCTTAGTTGTAAGGTGGCAGTGGAGCATTAAGCTTACTTTGGATGGAAAATCGATTCAATATAGAAACATTGTTAGTTGTAAAAGTTCAATTTTATAATTCCTAAAACATTGATAGCATTGCTGGGTTGCATATTTTAGTTATTTTCTATTTATCCGGTGAACTTACCAGCTAATATTAAATGTCATTTCGAAATGAGTATTTACTTTAGACGCGATAATATCTGTTAACAATAATAACATAAAATTGCTATTATACATTGATGTAGAAAAAGTCACTGGAGTTACGTAGTAATTAGATTTAGTAATGGTTGTGGCAGGATAACAGCGTTTGCTGCTGGAAGCCTCAGAGCTTCCCGCGTAGATACATGCTGAGCCACCATCCATTTCTTTAAGTTTGTTATCTGTTGTGTTTACTCTGTATGTCTGCTCTTTGTACTTATGCAAACTTTTGGAATACATTTTCTCCATTACTATTATTATATAATACTTATCTATGAATTGAATATCGGAAAGAAGTCCCTATTTAAGTGATGTTTTTACACTGCTACTTCTACGTATGGTAATCACACTATTTTTACAACAAACTGAGTAAACCACGAACGAAGTGTTGTCTCTCTCTCGCACTCGTGAATTTGTACGTAAGTATGACAAGGAGGCAACAGTTCTGCCGTCCTAACGATAAGTGCAATAACTCGATTCAAGTTACTTTTGAGAAAAACGCGGTTAAAAATTTTGATATTGTTTTCTTTGTATCTTGGTGACTATTGGAGCTATTGACTTGAAATATGTACTAAAATGTAGATAATTTTGTATACATTATTATGAAGAATCAAAGGTTTTTATATTTACTTTTTAATATTATTAAAAACTGAATAATGTATTTATGCTTAGGATTTATAAAATATTCATGAAATATTTACTAAGCATAAGTGCATTAAGTCGTCTACTTATTGCACTTATCGTTAGGAAAGCAAGTTATTACAACGTTGTTTAGCATGCGAAGTACTTTCTGCACCATGCGTCCTAATTATAAGTGCAATAACTACCTATGTTACTGTGATTTTAATTAGGAAAACATTTAGTTGTAGTTTATTTCAATAAAACTATTGGCGTTGAATAAAACAGTATGCGTGTGAAATCAAATTAAAATAAAACAAGTTGGTAGAATAATTATTTATTTGAAATAAAACTACTTATTAATCGAAGTCACAATCAATTTGTGAGCAATACTTAAATTATATTATTAGAAACCATTGACAAACTAAATTTAAACAGCCATCGTCTTATCACGTTTCTTCTATTTGACAAATATAACTAAAATATTTAAACTGAACTTTGAAACAAATAAAACTTGTTAGAAATAAATAAAAAACATAAACGCTTTATAGCTTTAAATTAAAGTAAATCAAGTTATCTTTGCTTATAGGAAATTTTTGGCACAGAATAAAACATATCTCTTAAATCTATTAAATTGGCTTTCTTATATTTTAAGAAAAATATTTGTTTTCCTTTAGGTACTTATAAGTTATAAGGCACAATACGAGATCCTTGTTTCATCAGTCTTGACTTAATTAGTAACATAATTATATTCCGTCTATGTTCGTTGTCTGCGTAGTTTCAGGCAAATTTAGCCAAAAATGTCTTCGAGGTGGTGGCATCAGTGGTACCAAATTTGCTATAATTTTTTGTTTCCGATCTTTTGTAATACCTCGTGGTGAACTTTTTGGAGCTGCAGTTGGAAAACATTTTTTTTTTTTTATTTTTACTTGAAGAAAATCAAGTTCTTTCCAGTCACCCACGTGACTTTCTTTGTATTTAATATTAAGATTGCCTCTTTCGGCTCTTACTGCCATAATATCCCTTAAATACACCCTTGGCGTCATATTTTTAATTTTGTGCTGTGAAGAATGGTCTTCAAAAGTTAGGAAATCCGGTACTGTCATGACTTTGATGGTTGTTTTTTGCAAATTGGTCATTTTTACTGCATCCACAAAGTCGTCAAAGTCATAGACTTTGTTTTTCATTTTTAACGACTTTTCCACTTGATGGTGGAAATTATCGGCAGACATAAAGGTGTGACCCGGCTCGAAATATTTTATTGTTAAGCTTTCTGCTGCAATATGGTCACTATTGATCATATTTACCAGGAAACATAGAAGGGCCCAATTTTTGTTTTGCGCCGAACAATTATCGGCCCATAACACAATGTGTTTCACATCACGTTTCTGTATTATGAACGACCTGTATGCCGATATAATGTCCTCTTGGCGGCGTCCAGAAATTGCCTCGTTCCAAACAACTGCGTGAGGCACATTTGAGCCACTGCTTTTCCCAAGTGGAACGAAGCTCTCATTAAAAGCTATAAGTCGTGGACAAAATATAGCAGATTTGAATTGGTCCATTCTTGGCAACATGATAACTTTTTGCAGGTCTACTGAAAAGTAAATGCAGTCTTCATCGGTAGAAGCTTGTTCTTTATCCATTTGATATGCGTGCCTAGATTCAGTATAGTTCACTTTGTGGGCTTCATACTGAGTAATACCGGCACAAACTTCACAATTCACTTCTTCACAATCTTCTTTTGAATGGGAATGTGATTCATATATAGCACATTGCTCACACTCCTCATTGCCAAGGTGCGCAAAGGAAATATTCATATTTTTGAGGACGATGCGGTATGTCTCGAAAGATTCTGTTTGATTGGTTGCGGGATATTGTTTTTGGAAACATTGATGCATCAGTGTTATATTTATATCACTAGGTAGGTAAAGTCTGTAGGGGGCATGGCCACGTCGATAATGTGAAATTGTTGGGTTGAAACTATTTATGTGGTCGATAATCATTTCCTTGTCTATGACATTCTTGCGTTCATATGAACCTCTCTTATCTTTCTGGTCGTCGATGTCTTTATTTAGGACCGTGTAAATGTGTCGGCTATTTTGGTGGTTATATCCTAGAGTTGCAAGAAAAAACGGTCGACATACCCCTTTCCGACCGGTTTGATATAATC
The DNA here is from genome assembly GCA_025490895.1 of Thaumatotibia leucotreta. NCBI lineage: Eukaryota > Metazoa > Arthropoda > Insecta > Lepidoptera > Tortricidae > Thaumatotibia > Thaumatotibia leucotreta. The sequence goes on along the minus strand of JALPQI010006578.1, from coordinate 50,465 downwards.
CTGCAAATTACTTTGCAAAAATCCTGTCACCAAGTAAATTGTATTTTCGAGCTCAAACCTATACCGATCGAATCTGCAGACACTAGCCGACACGTAAAATTAGCAAATACCTTAGGGCGGCCGCATCAGTCAGTCGCAAGACAGCGTTGAAGATGGCAATGTATTTTGGTGGGAGCAGGTGCACATGTAAGTTCGTAATTTCGTATATTTGCGGTAACAAACATTCTATTTATTGAATGATACTTACTCTTAAAGAGTTAAACGTTTTTATTTAGCACAAATTAGAATAAAATTAAGTGATTTTGTGTAAACAATATGCCCGTAAATAATAAGTGCACAAAATTGTAGGTTCGGACGGAGCTCGTCATAAATATTTGCACGGATATGCATAATCGGTCTTTGCGCATAAAATGAAACCAAGAAAGATAGTCATATGTTTTGAAGAATTGGTTACATATTTCGTCTAATTCGTTAGGTATATATTTCATCGTATTTTAATTAGCGTATCCAAGGAACTGGGTTAATAATATCTTGTATTTTCATCTTTGTTAGGCACTCCATAGGTGTCCATACCTAATATCTCTCGAATTGCTTTGGCCTTGCTATTATGAATGTTGCTCTTTTGAACTCTTCTCAAGTTTTGCTTATTCGTGGATGAATGAAGAAAACACATTGTAGAAGGACGTCCAATCTTGATAGTTTCCGGTAAACTTTGCTATGTCTATCTTCGGAAGCTTCACATCATCACTAAAGCTAGGTGCGAGATTACTGCTAATTCTGCTTGTGCACGACGTAGTACTTTCTAGCATAAGCTTTTTAAGTATTTAACCACAAATATTTTCTTGTTTGGCTATTAAAACCCGTTAATTTCGTTCACATCTTTAAATCTATTGTTGAATTACTGTGGAAAACTCAATGTGTAGTAAATATCGTTTTTTTTTTTCTTGTGTGAATATGTATAATGTAATGTAATTTACAGATTCTTCGTTTTTCCCAGTCAGTAAATTATATATTACAAATAGTACTGGTTATTACACGTCGACTCCAAAAAATCGTCGCTTTTATCCATTCATCATATTATTATTAGCATTTATAATACATTTTTATCTTCTCGAAATCATGAAGTGAACATTTTGATTTTTATTTTCTAATTTACCGTCTAAAAGTAGCTTTGACATTTAAAACTCATTTATTTACGTTTGACATCCATCGTTGGGTCACCAATTTACATAGGTGTGCGAAAATTCAACTCAATCTGCCCAGTAGTAGTGTCGGAGTAAATCGGTTGTAACAGACGGACAGATGGACACGCCAGTGATTCTATGAGTGCTCCGTTTTTTTTCTTCTTGTGGTACGGAACCCTAAAAATATAAGATCGCTTATAATATGAAGTTTTTTCATAAATAATGTGTTTTATTAATGTTTTTATGCATGTCCATACTAATTTGCAAGATCTTGCATTTACGTATAGATCCTGAACGTCACTTTCGTGCATGCGATTTTTTTAATGATAAAAGGCAATTCGATTTTTTTAATTATTTTTTACAAGTATTCGAAGATAATTTAAAACGATCTACATTCATTTTTCATAAGATTTTAGAAAATGTTTGTCTCGGTCGTAAAGGGTTACTTCTATTTTTTCACGATTTGTAGCATATAAGTAATAGTGATAAGACACATTTCGTTTTCTTTTGCCTTCTCCTCCCTGAACGGTACGGACTTTTACATTATATGGTTCTGCATGACCTTTTATAAATAATCCTCTTGATTCAAAAGATAAAGTGATGTATTTGTCATGTATTTGCTTTCGGACTTCTTCAGTAAATTTCGTGGTGCACTTTTTACGGCAATTTTCATTACACGGTGGTTTCAGAGATAACTTTTCATCATCGGTTTCTTTTTTTTTCCTTTTCCGCTCGGAAAGTGGTTGGCTTGGTAAGCCCAATTTAGTTAATCCTTCACCGCATTCGGGTAATGTCAGTGTTGTCTCTGTATCACGTTCATCACATTCAACCAGATCACTCTCAGTCCCTTGTATTTGCATGTTAGTACGTCCATTTCCTGTAATTTCTGTATCTGTTTCTATTATATCATCTATTCCTATCAGATCCGGTTGAGTATTCGTAATTTGGTTTATGTTTTTTGTTTTACCTTGTACATTTTCAGCTTTACTATTGTTATTACTGTCATATCTTTCACGTCGTTTTTCTGGGTTATGAGTATGTATTTCAGCGTTGACTATGATACTTAAAGGTCTTGTTTCATTACCGGTGTCAGATAAATCTGAGTCAGAATCATCCTCAGGATTAGGGTTATAATCTTTGTCTTTGGCACTATCGTCGGAGTCTTCAAATAGGTCAGTTGTGTCACATTTGTCGTCGTCCGACAATGGTAACGTTTCATAGCATTTCAAAGAATGGCGAGTAGTTGGCGGCGAATTATCTTGAATTTTGTAATTTAATGATATTAGATCAAGATCTTGTACAATTTGAGATGAATTACAGTATTCATTTGGGTTTTCGAATATTGTTGGGAAGTTTTTGTAGTCAACAGATCGTGACCAAAGTTCATTAATAACTGTAGCAGTTGGGTTTCTTTTTTGAGCGGGTATATTATCTAATTGTCTTGATGTCATCGTTGGAGGATCTACCGGCAACATAAGAGAATCATTATGTGTCTGGCCATTAGAAATCGCCAAGTTTATGATTCTGTTTATTCTCGACATCCTGTTACCTGAAACAAAACTTTTTTGTAAGTACCAACTAGATTATAAATTATTTACGCGGGCGGCGCTGCAATTAATAAAGCTCAAGATGTATGTAAGAGACAATAAAGTGCATGCTTAAATAGCTGGTCCACTTACAAACAAACGTTTAAAAAGTAAGTATTGGTTGCGATCAAAACAGCATATTTACAAATATACATATACCTAAACATTACCGAGATTGGGTTTTGTGACCTTTAAACAATACAAACAGTGGGTATATTTCAATAATACGGCAACCTCCGAGCAAGCCCGCCTGAAGTCGCCGGAATTAATAGTAAAATATGTTACAATCATAAATTAGTTTTTACTTTCGCGACACTATGATGATTAGTTGCCGACTGTACTAGTTGTACTTTGGCACTAAACTTATATTTTAATTCCTAATTAACGTATTAAAATGTTCCTAACAATAATATCAGCTAATTCTAAGAACGGAGACGGATCATGGTATCTGGCCCAGTCGTCACTAAGTCATCACAAGAACCAGTGCATTATAATATTATTTAATCAGCTAATAAATTAGCTGATATTAATTGTAAGGAACATTATAACACATAAGGAACATAATTAGCATGGTGTATTTTATTAATGTATAGGCACGTGCCACAAACGTCTCGAAATATTCAAATTGAAGCGAAATAATTGTAGGTAAATCATGTCGTTACTTTGAAAAAAAACCGTACCTATCTCATTTTGGTCTAATGATAAACGCAGTAACCGTATATGATGCGAGTATGCACTTACTACCTGTTAGCGACGCGCTCATTCGGTTACCCGTTTATAGTTTAATGTATACCTATACCTACCTATCTACATACATATGTGCATAGATGCATTTTTTGCCAATGCCCCACGGCCGGCCCTGTCAGTCTGCATGCATTCGTTGACAGAGCCGCGCGGTACAGGGTTAAATTTGCTACTTAGCCATAATAACTTTCCAGTTTTCTGTAATGCTTTACCGTGCTCATATTAGTACCTACATAAAATAAGTGCATAAATCTCTGCGTTTACTTCATCACCTCAAAACCTCACCCCACTGGCTTCAGTGGTTCTTCGAACCGGATCTGTATTTGGATGTACCGAACACCTATAATGACACGGAGTACAGTACGCAGGGAGCGCCTTGAGAACGAAAAGCAGGCAGCGGAGAATGATTCTCAGACGAATCAAGAAGCAAGCACGTGGAAAGCTCCAGAAACGCCGATGGTTACGCAACACGTTTCCGACGTTGTGGCGGGTAGCAGCGTAAAACCAGAGCCACGCCTTACGCGCTCGCTTTCATTGGCAAGATCTAGATCTTCGGCATCGTCTATCGAGGCACGTAAAAAGAGATTGACACTGGAAGCTGAAAAACGAAAAGCCGAAATACGGATGCAGCTTATAGACCAAGAGCTAGAGGCAGACCTAGCCGACTTAGAGGAAGAGGAAGTATACAGTTCACAAAGTAAGGAAGATTGTGCACGTCAAATCGAGAACTGGATGGAGAAGAGCCAGCTGGAATCGGGTAAGCCCCAGATACCTACCGCCAACGAGCCCGCCGCAGGTACGTCACAAGGCACGTTACAGGTGCTCGCCGACGCGGTCCAGAAGCTAGCTGTAGCCTCCGTCCAGAACAAACCCAATGCCCACCTATTAAGCCGCATTTGTACTCCTCGCGACTTACCAGAGTTCTCCGGGGAACCGCTAGAATGGCTACAATTTAAAAGGGCGTATGAGGAGTCGTCAGAAGTGTGCGATTTTAAACCTAAAGAAAATCTCTGGAGGTTACGTAAATGTCTGCGAGGAGCAGCCAAGGATGCGGTCTCAGCTCTGCTTATCAGTGCAACTTCGCCTGAACGCGTTATGGACACGCTGGAGCTACGTTTTGGTAATCCAGACCTCATAATTTCCAAGCTCATGCAGGACATCAAAAGGATTCAACCCTTACCTCAGGAGTACCAGAAGGATATCATCCCATTTTCTGTAAAGGTGCAGAACTTCAGGGAGGCCGTTAAATCAGTAGGTCGCGACGAATACCTACAAGGCGTAAGCATTGTGAACCTGATTTTATCTAAATTACCTACACTATTGTTGTCGAAGTGGTCGGATTATAGTTTTCCTGTTATACAACTGGGTAAGAAATCACGATTGGATATTTTAACAGATTTCTTGAATACGGAAGCTATACGTATATCTACTACTTCTAACATTTATACATCAGGCTATCCTGTCGAGAATAATAAAACAAAAACCCACGAGAGGTACGTTCGACCACAAGCAGTTTTATTGCAAGCAGAGCAAAATACCGATGATAAATGCCATTTTTGCCGTGAATCGAAACACAAACTCTCGGAATGTAAACAAAAATCGCTCAGGAAAGTGCGTTGGCAATTTGTCAAACGTAACGGCATTTGTTATAAATGTTTAGATGCGCGCCATAGCCGAGAACACTGCCCAGCGCCGGTGTGCGATAAGGATAATTGCGGTCAAGGTCATCATAAGTTACTCCATTTCAACGTAAATAACGAGACGCGCCGATTACCAGAGCGCTCATTACCGAGGGAGGCACCGGTCATATCCGCGGCACCCGAGATGTCGCCGGAGCCCTCGGCAGGGGCTATTCCGGACACCACTCCAGCGACGGAGGCGGTCACTAACGTGAACGCGACCAGAAGTAAAGTTATTCTAAAAGTGCTACCTATACGTGTGCGTTCTACAGTCGGTGAAATGATAGACACCTACGCGTTACTCGATGACGGTTCTATGCTTACAATGATAAGTGCCAATTTAGCGTCACGTGCTGGACTAGATGGACATCGGGAAACAATGAGACTGTGCGGCCCGTGGATCAATAACGAGATAACGTGCGATACTTCGGTAGTGAATTTAGAGCTCTTCGGTGCGGACAATAAGGTTCATTCTATTAGAGCAAGATGTGTATCTGAATTAAATTTACCTATGCATAACTTACCTATAGTTGATTGCTATAAATATGCTCACTTAAAGAACGCCCTGAGTTACATATGTAATAATGTTAATTGTAATGTTAAACCCGAACTTCTTATCGGTCAGGATAACTATCACCTATTGTTACCGCTTAAAATCATACCGGGTAATATAAATGAGCCGTTAGCTACACTCACCCCTTTAGGTTGGTGCATACATGGCCCAATGCGTACGGCGGGAGCTACGCGAGGCGCGGGCGGTGCAGCCGGGCCGGCCGGGGCGGCTGGCGAGCCCGGCGCGCGCGCCACGGTATTGTTTGTCGGCGAGGGCGGCGGCGAGCTGCAGGAGCTGCGGGACTTGCACGAAGAGGTGCGGCGCGGGTTTGCGCTGGATGCTATTGGAGTGTCAGGTAAGCCGCGGCAGAACTCTGACGACGTGCGCGCCGTGGAACAGCTGGAGCGAACAGCCCGGCTGGTCGATGGGCGCTGGCATGTCGGCTTACCCTGGTCGGACCCTAACTGTATAATGCCGGATTCGTATCCCGGTGCCCTTACGAGGCTCAAAGGGATCGAAAGGAAAATGAATCGCGATCCCGGTTACGCTCAAAGGTACTCCGAACGGGTTAACCATTTGTTTCATAATGATTTCGCTTCGGAACTAATAGACACTCAGCGCACTGAAAAAACTTGGTATCTGCCACATTTTGGTGTCGATAATGTAAATAAAAAAAAGTTAAGATTAGTTTTTGACGCTGCATGTAAATCAGATGGGTTTTGCTTAAATGATTACCTACTTAGGGGTCCAGACTATTTGAACTCGCTGCTCGGCATTATGCTACGGTTCCGGGAATTTAAGGTAGGAGTTACAGGTGACTTAAAAGACATGTTTTTAAGGATCAAAATTTTACCTCAGGATCAGGATGCCCTACGTTTTTTATGGAGAAACACCCCTACTGAACCAGTCAAAACATATGTGATGACATCCTTAATATTCGGGGCGAAATGTTCCCCATTTACGGCTCAATTTATTAAAAATAAAAACGCCTTACGATTTCAATCATCGATGCCCGCTGCGGTCGATGCGATAATAAACTCTCACTACATGGATGATTATATACAGAGTCTACCGGACGAAGCCACAGCAATACAAATGGTTAAGGATGTCACCGACATACACAAGAGTGGTGGTTTCGAAATACGAAACTGGACCAGTAACAGCCTAGCTGTACTGGATAAGGTTCCAAAGGAAAACTTAGGGACGGCTGCCGTTAAGTTCAAAGTCGGTCAGCAATTTGAGAGCGAGCGGGCACTTGGGCTCTTATGGTACCCAGGTAAGGACGAACTAGGATTTGACGTTTCGTTGAAACGTATTCCTGAAAGTATAATTCGACATAAACAAAGGCCGACAAAGCGAGTTATGTTACGCGTAGTAATGTCGATTTTCGATGTATTTGGTTTTTTGTCTCCCTTTACGATACAGGGTCGAATTATGCTGCAGGATACATGGCGTTTATCTCTTGGCTGGGACGACGACATTCCAGATGATATTTATGTTAAATGGTGCGACTGGATCGAACTACTAAAGGTAATACACACCATTCGGATACCTAGATGTTATCACAGCAGCGCTACGAGTGCGAGCGAGTCGGCGGACGGGTCGGTCGCTTCGAACAGCGGCGTAGCGGCAGCTACGAGTATGACGCAATCATGTGCCTACGCCGTAGCCGATGCCAATGAACTCGGTGCGAGTGCTACGCCCGCGCTGATAAGTAACGCTAAGGATTTAATACCTAATAGTTGTTATACTAACTTAGAACTACATATTTTTAGTGACGCTTCAACAAAGGCGATGTGCGCGGCAGCTTACTGGCGTTGGAAAAATAATGGTAAAATTTATGTTACATTCATAGCTAGTAAGTGCAGAGTGAGTCCAGTTAAGCAGTTAACTGTACCGCGCTCGGAGTTACAGGCGGCCTTGCTAGGGGCTCGCTTGGCGGACACCATACAGAGGGAGCACAGGCTCTCCGCCGTACGCCGTTATTTTTGGTGCGACTCCACAACGGTGCTACACTGGTTAAATAATAATACGCGCACATACAAGGAGTTTGAAGCGAACCGGTTGGGAGAAATCGACGACCTTACAAATATTTCGGAGTGGCGGTATGTACCTACAAACCTAAACGTTGCTGATATTGCTACGAGAGAACGATTTAACTATCAATCCTTTCTCGGCGAGTGGTTTAAAGGTCCTCAGTTTTTATATTTATCGGAAAGTTCCTGGCCACTCAACTTTTTGGAGCCTCAGACCAGCGACGTTTTTTCTGGGTTTGTTAATACTAGTACACAAACAAATGTAACTTGTAACTTACCTACTCCGGATCCAGAAAGATGGCTGGCTGCGGCTGCTCAGGTCTGCTGCTACGGTACTGAAATTTATATACAATTGTAGGAAACTTACCTATGATGACAGCACATTGATGGCACAGGCGGAGCGGTTGCTGCTTCGACAGGCATAGGCGGACTCGTTCAGCTGTGAAATATCTGAAATAAGAAAGGGTAAATGTGTGCAACGTGACAGCAGGTTGCTGACTCTGTCTCCGTATTTAGATGAGGAAGGTCTCTTGCGCGTTGGTGGCCGCATCGACGCAGTGTCGGACGTGCCACTGGTAACAAAGAGACCCGTGATCCTCGACGGGCGGCACGCGCTGGCGCGGCTGCCGGTGCGGCACCGACACGTCAAGGCCGCGCACGGGAATCAAGAGACAGTAGTTAACGACCTGAAACAGGAATATTGGTTGCTGAGACTGCGGCCTACTGTTAAGTATGTGGTATCCCGATGCATGCTTTGCAGATTAAGGAAGGCCAAGCCGGTAAATCCCAGAATGGGTGACTTACCTGCGGCACGCCTGGCTCATCACCAGCGCGTGTTTGCCTTCTGCGGTATCGATTTGTTTGGCCCGATGGAAGTCGTTGTGGGTAGGCGCCGTGAGAAACGGTATGGGGTCTTATTTACCTGCCTCACGGTTCGTGCCATTCATATCGAAGTCGTACATTCCCTTACGACTGATTCTTTAATAATGGCTCTTCGAAGGATGGCAAGCAGGCGCGGTTGACCTAGCCATTATTTTTCAGATAATGGTACAAATCTTCGCGGCGCCCACACGGAGTTAAAGCGCTCGATCCAGGAAATTAACCATGAGGCTTTGAAAACGGAGGCCATAAACAACCGCGCTCAATGGACTTTCGTACCACCCCGAAGCCCGCATTGGGCTGGGGCGTGGGAAAGATTGATTAGATCGGTCAAGGTATCCCTAGGAGTTGTCCTTAAAGAACGGGCGCCACGGGACGAGGTGCTGCTGACGTTATTAGCCGAAGTTGAAAACATCGTAAACGGCCGCCCATTGACCCACGTGTCAGTCGAACCAGGTAGTTCCGAGGCATTAACTCCCAACCATTTTTTATTAGGGTCCTCCTCGAATTTACCTACAGCCGGAGAATTCGACGACTCAGACTTGTGCCTAAGGAAGAGGTAGCGAACTGCTCAAAGACTCGCCGACATGTTTTGGCGCCGTTGGGTGAAGGAGTATCTTCCTCAATTGCTGCCTCGCAAGAAATGGCAGCACGAGCGACCGCCCCTTCGCGAGGGTGACCTCGTTTTGATCGCTGATCCCGATTCTCCGCGAAATGTGTGGCCACGAGGTATAGTGAAAACCATTTTTCCAGGTCGTGACGGGCGAGTAAGGGTCGTGGAGGTCACCACCCCGAGCGGCGTGCTGCGCCGGGCCGCGGCTCGCGTCGCTCCCGTGCCGTTAGTAGAATAGTGCTTCGCACTAGGGGTGGGCTATGTTAGCGACGCGCTCATTCGGTTACCCGTTTATAGTTTAATGTATACCTATACCTACCTATCTACATACATATGTGCATAGATGCATTTTTTGCCAATGCCCCACGGCCGGCCCTGTCAGTCTGCATGCATTCGTTGACAGAGCCGCGCGGTACCGGGTTAAATTTGCTACTTAGCCATAATAACTTTCCAGTTTTCTGTAATGCTTTACCGTGCTCATATTAGTACCTACATAAAATAAGTGCATAAATCTCTGCGTTTACTTCATCACCTCAAAACCTCACCCCACTGGCTTCACTACCTTTTTCCCCAAGGTACGCCATACGAATCGTGTTCTGCTGTTGGATATTTTATTTCGTTAGCTTGACCTTGAGACTCTAAACCTTAATAACACCATTACACAGGTTCACGTCACACCTTCACGTATTGTACTAAAAACTATGAACACGAATTGTATGGAAGGTTAAATTAAATATTATTAAAAACTTAACTTACCGATCCAAAATCGCCGCACAAGGTCACAGGGTCATGGGCCCGCCCGGCTCGATGGCACTGCCGCGCGCGACTAAAATACTCCGCGAACTTCTGAGCTCTCCCCCCGCGTCCCGCAGTTTTGAAGTAATTTACTAGGCATAAATGCAATAACTAGAGAGATAGTGCAATTTTATTTAGGATAGATATATTTAATAATGCTTAATAATACTAAATATAAATGCAATATCTCTACTTATTTCATTTCAGCTAGAAATTTCAATTTTTTTAACAACAAGATTCCTTAACATTAATGTTGCAACTTCAGTTATTGCGTTTATGGTTAGTAGGCCAAGACACTCAAATGGGGAACAATCCCAATAATAAAAGCAATAACCATACTTATTACACTTATGGTTAGTAAATTGGGATACATAAATATGAATTTTACCAATCATAATCGCAATAACTGTACTAGTTGCAGTTATGACTAGTAAATTATGATAAATATTAATGAACCGTACCTGTTATATTGTAAATAACTTTACTTATTGCAGTTATGGCTAGTGATTTTACTTAATTTTACGGATAAATTTTACATAACTAGAGTTATGGCGTTTTTTGCAAGTAAATTATAAGTCCCTATCGTAGTTATTGCGGTTATGCTTATTGTAAATCCCACTTGCACTGTCGATACGTAAAAACGGTCTAAGAACAAAATATGTACCTCGTTGCGCTGATCTCGAATATGTATCTAACTCAGTTTGACCAAAAACTCGAGTTATTGCACTTATCGTTAGGACGGCAGAGTTCGTTCGTGGTTCGCGGTAGGACCTCTGGGCTTACGTTAAATATTATCTTGACGTTTCGGGCATGACGTTACACACGTGGTCGCAGGTAGGCAGAGGTTTCTAGATCATTTTAGTTTGCTATCTAAACTACGAGTATAGGTACCTATAATTATAAAAGCTATATACCTATAATTATAAATCAAGGCCAAATCATTCACATGATTATATAGCATTTAACGCTTTTGTAAAACAGACTTTATTCTTTTTTTTTATAAAAATGTCTTCTAATGATTTTATAAATATTTATTTTGACACTTATTACGATGGTTGATTACTCGTATAAGTAACACAAGTATTTTACAATAAAAAGTATTTCATTAACTACGAGTGTTTTTTATAACTTCCGTTATCTAATCAGAACTTACCAGTATGATTTGAGCTTTATAGTAACTTTCGTTACGTTTTGTGGTAACGTAACGTATATTTTTTTATGTAATTTTTATGTCATATTCCTCAAATCCACGGCCTTATCCATGAATCATTAACATAACTAATAGGTCGTAGGCACAGCGTTCGACCACTACTATGAGTATGATTTAGTATACATACGCAATAATAGCCGAAGAACATGAAATTTTTCTGTTTAATATTACGCGTATAAGTAAACTGTTAATAGGTACTTGAAAACCGTAGCCAGTAATGCGTATGATGATACGTTTTTATAAAAGCTCACAAGATGGAAACAAAATGTATAACCAAAGGCGGATATAATTATCATCGCTGCAGCTATTCGCGTAGTTATCTTTACTTTTTTCATTTTATTTTGAGCCACTAGTTTATAAGTTGGTTAATAGGGCAAGAAAATTAGATCCAAAATAAGCATTTTGCGGAATTAGAATATAATACAGTATTAAGAATGATAAGTGTCGCTTAGGTTGTACGAGTAGTTGTCTACTTAGTGGATATTATTACAATTCAAATAAAAAAAATGTGGACGGGACGGATATCGATATTATGATATTAATTGAATTAATTCTTTGAAAAACGTTCGGAAATAAAACTTACTCACGTATTTTTATTTGTTTATTTTTTTAATGAATTGATAATGAACACAATCCCAGTCCATTCCCGGTCCATCAATAAACTAAAAAAAACTCGAAACAATCAACCTAATGAGGTATTGAAAGCTGCGTGGAAAATTCACAGAAAATTGTTTTCGAACACAACAAACAAAATTTTCTATAGGTTAGTAACGATTTTTTAATCCATTGATGGCGAGAGCGGACGTAGATGCGGCAAAACTGCTAGTGTATTATTATCGTATCACCTAAATATAGTTAGTACCTCAGTAGTAAGTATTAGAAATTCGTTTTAGTTGTCGATTTCTGAAAATAACCATTTGACAGTTTAGAAATGAGCCTCATGTATATGACGTTAAGACTATCGGAAAAATGGTTAATTTTACCCTCATAAAGTTTGCATCGGTCTTTTGAAAGAGACAAATAATATTGCATAAACGTCATAAAACTCCAAGAGGAACAATGCTATAGGAAACCGAGTCTCTTTCCACAGACCGATGAGCAAACTTTATAGCCTTAAGGGGTTATTCATAAACGTCTGCTAACTTAACAAGCCGCTAATAATTGTTTGTCCCTTTTGCTCTTATGGACACACTGTTAAGAACGAAAGGGACAAACAATTATTAGCGGCTTGTTAAGTTAGCAGACGTTTATGAATAAGGGGGTTAAACTGTACGATCGGCTCTAATAATATGTATACGATTTTTATCCTTATGCCTTCGACATACGTTGCGAAATGTATACATATTATTAGACGTGACTGTACACTATGCTACCTGTTCACAATATATTCCAAATAATAATATAATTATTATTATGTAGATTAAAGCAGACAAGTTTTGGTTTGATGATGATTTTGAAAAGCATGAGAAATTAATTAATTGATAATTATTTTTTTGGTTTGCTGCATTTATTTGACATTAACTGATAACTCAAATGACCATCACCTATCTTAACTATACTTTTCATAAAATCTCCAAAATCCCAGATATCTGATTATTATAATAAGACACTTCGTTTATTGGATTTGATTAAATATCAATATGTACGATAACACGTTCCCTGTGCAATCACATTGTGGTGCATACTTGAAGGTATTGAATTGATGATACGTAAATGCAGCACATAATAATATGATGCACGGCCTTATTTAAATTATTTGAAATTTGCATGTACGATCTCAACAACGTTAACTTAACTGCACGTATCAGCTATGAAAAGTGACGACTTGATGGTAAGGTAATGGCAGATTTTGAATATTGTTGCCAGGATAAACTTGTAATTTTTTTGCGATAATTTGCACGTGACGGTGCATTTAGACTAAACGAGCTTTCTATCCCCCACTCTACGAAATTCGTTCGTTACGCAAAATGTGATTCATCGAAATTCGTTTGTTCGTAGAGTGGGGGATAGAATGAGCGAATGCTCGTTTGGTCTTAATCCAATATCTCCCTAAACTCCTTAAAATCACTTGAGAGGTGATTTTCTCTTATGATGCGCAGAAATGCCTACAAACGGTTTAATTCAAATTTATTATATATGATTTCCAAGGGCAAAAACAGAGTGTGTTGTGGATTAAAACCATTTGTATACATCACACAGCGTTGCATTACGCAACAGAACCATTATTGGTCAAAAGGTTCACGGGTCCCATTGAATATTAAGATGTACCCCATCTACCCTTCCCAATTTATCTTCCACTGTATAATAAATCTCAAAGCTTAGGTCTGTTCGGGGTATGAAAATGTATTTTACCCTGTTTGCAAGCCTTTGTAATAGCTGGACCTCCCCAATTAGTTTTTTATTGATCCGAAACCCTCTAGCACTCTCCCATTTTAATGAAACCTTTCTTTAGTTACATGAATAACATTAAGTTTACATAACAGTACTAAATATTAATGGCCGGTGTCTTTGCCTGTTTGTTTACTTTCGGATTACGTAGTTATTTATGGTCGGCTAGGATTTCTTGTATATTTTACTCGCCTAATCCTTATATTTCATTAAATTTCGTTTACCTGGCTTATCATCAACAAAACAACTATTGTAAATTCATAAATATTATTACAATTATAATATGACATGCCTTGATTTGATTTCTTTTTAGTTTTATTTTATTGTACTATGTTTTAGTTACATTTTTAGGTTCTTGTGGATCATGTGTTGTTTTAAGTTACTTTTGGATTTGCCTATTATGTATTTTAATTTTGTGACATTAATTACTCTTGTAATGTATAAACAGAACACATTCTTCCATATTCGTATGTATTTTTCTAATTAATGTATGTTTTATAAATTATAATATGATGTTACTTAAATCTCGTTTTGATTTTAAGTTAATATTTTTATTTTGTATGTAAATTATATACTCGTAATTCGTAGTCCATTACGACAAGATTTGTATTTGAATTTATACTTATCATTTTATGTATTTGATTTTTCGTAGAATATGTAGATATTTACGTGAATATATACATATACTCGTATTGAGTAAGTAAAGAAATGCACTATAGTTAAGTAAAGCAAGATATTTTACACAGCTCATTAGGCAAACGATTGGTACGACAGTATATCCGTCCCTCTTTTATTAATATAGTGAGTAAAAGACGGGAAGTGTATCTCGCGGCGACATACTGGGGTGGCGCACCGAGCATAAAACATACATGTACCTATAAAGGAGCATTCCATGAAAACATCTACTTTTTGTCGCTTACGACTCACTATGGTAGCTACCCTAATACAATATGCTAGCTGTTAGGAAACACTGTCTATCTTAAAGCCTTGATATGTTATTATTATGCCGTAACTCAGCTTACTAATTTGATTTTTCAAAAGTATTGAAAAGACAGTGTCGCTTACGACATGTTTTCATGGAATGCTCCTAAAACGTCGCATAAAATGTAACAGTGACATTAACATAGTAGAAATACATCAGACAGGGCGCAAAATGAAATGAAATGCAATAAAACGGGCCAAGTCCATGTCGGGCCATGCCCAGGGTGGTTCCGTATTTATTCAAAAACGGCGGGCCGATTTCGTTAAAAATAGTTTTATTTTCAAGTATTTTACAAGCCCAATATTTATGATCTCTGGCTCGAAAGTTAGTGGGTGAGGCATCATCATCATCATATCAGCCGAAAGCCTCCTAAACATAGGCCTCCCCCAAAGATTGCCACAATGACCGGTCCTGTGCCACCCGCATCCAGCGGACTCCTGCGACCTTCACCAGGTCACCGGTTCACCTTGTGACTGTTGTCCAAAATAGATAATGCCTGATCTTAACTAAGTTTTTTTTCTAAACGTACGGACTTGCAGCTACAGAAAAGGCTATTCAAGTTATTTTTTCAAATAGTTTTTTATGCTAAGTGTCCTATAAACCATTTGCTAAAAAGCGTTTTAAAAAAACTTTTGGTTCTGCCTCTAAGCCGGCGAAATGTTAGAAATACTCGTAGTGTGCACTTGGCGTGCACCCGTTATACACCAATCTCCATCCATTTACATCGTGAAATTCCCCTCTTATTCCACATCCGCGATTAGATGCCCAATTCACGGTCAATTTCAGCGACTTCATAACGCAACCCCAACTAAGAACAGGGGTGCAACGCAATAAACTTCAAACAAAATGCCGATGCACGCGAACCAATTCGCAAAACGGTTTATCACCCGGTATATTACAACGCAATCCTGGAACAAAAGAGCCTATCTTAGAGAGAAATTTGTGTTTCATGTGTTCTTTTGAAAATTAGGTACAATGTGGGGGATCTCGATTTCGATTTATACAAGAGTGGAATTTAATTAATCCCCCCAATGTTTGAAATGATAATTGAAGATTGCTGCGGAATTTCGCACCAGGAAAGGGTGTGAATTGGGTATCCAAGGTGTTGATGAGCTTAGGTTATGATTGTGACACAATATTGATTTGAAGCGTTAATTTTGTAGGAGACCGATATTTTCGACTTCATATTTTGCCCGTATTGAATTCAAAATAACACCATTTTTTTTATCGATTATTGTATATTTGGTATTTACTGTTGTGTGATTTCCAATTTGTTTATGGTTTAAAAATAAAAGCAGTAATAAAAAAGTGTTCATGTTTCAGCTTATATTTAAAGCGAAACGGATTAAAATTGGTGGATTTTCGATATTTTCGGCATACTCATAATCTTGGTATTGAGGCCATATGCCACTGTGGTCGCGACGGGTTTCGCTTTAAATATAAGCTGAAACATGAACGTCGCGACGACAGTGGCATATGGCCGTGGCAATAAAAGGTACATTTTGGCATAAATATCAAATGAGAAATAAGTAAACGACGTAATAATTCTAAATTTTACTAGTAAATTTATTAGTAAATTTTGGATTATTTAGTCGTATTGTCAATAATAATATATAACCATTGTTGTTTTGAGTTAAATTGTGAATCCTCTTCTCATTGAAATGGGGTTCTGTAGGTTTTACACCCGCAAAATTATATTATTTTTCAATCGAAGACGCAAAAAAACAAAAATTTGGTGTAGTTGGGCATATACTTGAGGTTCAAAAATTCTGATGAAGTGACATGACTTATTTGATCAAAGTTGATTATGTCTAAATAGTTAGGTACCTACTAATCCAGTGATGACTTACGGCGCCGAAACGTGGTCCTTCACCATCGGCCTCATCTCTAAACTCAGAGTCGCTCAAAGAGGGCTATGCTCGGAGTTTCTCTGCGTGATCGAATCAGAAATGACGAGATCCGTAGGCGAACTAAAGTTACTGACATAGCCCTCCGGATTAGTAAGCTGAAGTGGCAATGGGCAGGCCACATTGCACGCAGAGCAGATGGTCGATGGGGTCGAAAAGTGCTCGAGTGGAGACCACGGCTAGGCAAACGCAGCGTAGGACGTCCACCCACAAGATGGACAGACGACCTTATGAAGGTCGCCGGGACACGCTGGATGCAGGTCGCATCTAACCGGTACATGTGGAGGTCCAGAGGGGAGGCCTATGTTCAGCAGTGGATGTGTTATGGCTGAGATGATGATGATGATGAATCTAACTGACTTTTGTTTCGTCTATATACATAATGAACTAAACGTCTTATTCGTCAAAGACCGCGTGACACAACCATACAGCTACGTACTATAATCACACTCTTTGATGTTTCAAGTAGCACTCCGTGTGCGTCTGGCGCAAGTCGAAAGTCCCCTCTTGCGACTTCAAACGCTATGATTCGCTTTTACACCTTTAAGTAGGTACCTAGTTTGAAATCTAGACTCAAGATTTTGAATGACATCTAGATATTCTTTGATGGCTCCTAATTAAGTCAGCCATATTTTGTTTACTAGCGTTTCTATAAAATTCTGTCCATGATCAGTGGAGCAGTTAGAATACTTAAAAATCTATGGTGGTCTGTTAAATATGTGATGAGACATACGTGTAATAGAACAAAGTTTCTTGGTAAAAATGTGTTTGAGTTCAAAGTTAAAACTTTATGTTATTTGATTTTAACACCTAAGTATATTTCACAAAATAAAAGTGTAGACTAAATATATCGCGTAGGTATTTTGATATGTGGATGTGATACATAATTGGATAATTACGTTTCGAAGTCCTTAAAGCGTTCGTGGCGTGACTGATTATTATTTTAATACCTCCATCAGTTTAAAATATAAGTGCATCTACAAGCTATACACAAACTATCCGCCGTGTGGTGACGGCAGTAAGAATACATTTGTCACCACCCCAACTCCTCCTGCGGGTGTCGTAAGAGTCGACTAAGGGATTGAAGTGTCACTGACCACTATTTGATAAAAGATTGATGATGGGCAGCAGCATCATCATAGTGGACACATTACTGCGATCGCCAATCCGCTTGCCCAGCGTGGTGATTATGGGCATTTACCTCCTAATGCGATTATACGCATAGTTAATACGAGAGGCCTACGTCCAGCAGTGGACTATCATAGGCTGATGATGATGATGGTGGTGCTTGACTGACACTGAAATAGACATGGAAATTATGTCAAAATTTTAAGTTTCTTGATTACCATTATATTCATAACTGATTAATTAGCCAGTCATCGTTTTGCTATTTTCTTTAAAAAGCCTAACAGATCAATATTCCAACTATATTGAATATTAATGGAAACATAGTTACAGACAACACTCGTTTATTCTATGGACTTTTTTCAAATGAACAGATGCAGGTACACAAGCCCATAAAACCTTGCGAAAAAATCATCACTAAGATTTTTTCCTAAAGCAGGGACAAAAATCTTTTCAAATGGCACCAGCTTCATATGAAGAATAATCACATCTCAATCCTTGCCAGTGAAATAATTAGGTTCTTTTAATTAGAAGACGGATGTATCACTTTATCCCCTTGTTCTGCGATGTGTGTAATCCGTCCTTTGTGTAGCCTTGCCAGGATCTTACGACTTTAATTGAATTCGTGGTTAGACTCTTAAAGTAATTAAAGTTGGCATTTTTAATGTCTGAAATGCCGTTGAAAGCTTAGGACGATTTTAAATTGGAATTCGGCATTAAGGTGAAGACACATTTATCAGCATGCTAACGCATTTTGTCTAATAAAATTGGCCGTTTAGTATAAAACGTGTAAGCATGCGTACGCGTGCGGAAAGCTGGACGCGGTCCGATACTAAACTGACATTTTCTATAGACAAAATGCGTACGCATGCTGATAAATGTGTCTTCACCCTTAAGGGTGCCTTTTTATCAGAGCTACCCTAAGTAGATGTTTTTGATGCAGGAGGGTACCCTAAGCCAAGTAATATTTTATTTTAAGGTTTTTTTTTTAAGGTTACATTGTTTTTTATTCAAAAATGACAAACCATTTAAAATTTAAGTTTACCTAATTATGTATTATAATTCCAGTACAGAAGTAAAGTAGTTCAATGTATTTTTTTAAAGAATAACCACAGACATTGACTGACAAAAATATTTTCATTTCAATAACGGGGTTAGGCTCCCCATAAAAACTTTACCTTTATTCGTTGGAATGGAAAATATTTTGAGTAAGAGTGATAGACTACTAAATTTAATTATGATTACAATGATCAATTTAATTATGTTGCGAAAGTAAATGTTACTATAAATGATAATAAACAAATAAATAACTTCGTAAATCAAAAATGTGTCGTATAATTTTGTTTTCATTGAAACCGTTAACTATCGAAAATTGTTTTGCAATCGATCCTAATAGTATTCCTTTTAGGGTAAAATTTGTAATTTTGTACAACTAATATGTTTCGCTAATGTAATTTCTGTGATTCGCTCGTCTAGAAAGTTGGTTTGCGTCGCGGGCCTTGAAATCCTCGCTATGGTAAGAGTTCTATTTTTTACTCGTTTGCTTCACTCATGGCTTAAACCTGCAATCTTTGCTTGGCTTTCAACACTAGCATGTGCACCAAAAAAAGACTTAACAGTCTTGCATAACAAGTGAAAAGTATACATTTTCACTTCGTTCCGTCATAAGCAACCTTTGAAATGTTGTGTTCCATTCAAAACTTTGTATTAGGAAAATAACAAAGCATTTATACAATGTTACTTATTTTTTAAACATTTAATAGGTATCTATTTACCTTATGACAAAAATTAAAATAAAAACAGTAGGTACTCGGATTTCAGCTGCATGCACATTTTGGTACAACGTAACTTTCTATTTTGACGTGACAACGTCATAAAAATTGGTTTGCCGGGTGACACTTCAAGAAACTGCGTTACGCTTCGCTCACGTTATGCGCTCACAATGAGAGCGAGTGAGAGGCACGCGTCCCTTCCACTCGGGCATGGTTAGCCCGCCTAAGAGCGAGAGAGACAGACATAAAAAGTGAAAGTCGTTGTCACGTAAAACTTTCGCCCGTATACCGACTTTACAGGCAACCAATTTTTTTATGTTGTTATTCTGTCACATCACCCAGGGGACAACAGTGTGATAGTTTGCTAGGGGAAAGTGTCCTACATTGTCGACTACCATGATTAGTGGGTGACTCACCTTGGAAGGGCCCCAAGAAAATTCAAAGTTTTGTCAATTTTAATGCCATTAAACTGTGAATTTAAGAGTGACCCAGGAGAACGTAACCATGGCAACGAGTGACGTAAAAAAAGTGATTGACCCTAAAAACGTATTCTGAAAGTGTAGTATATATTTAAGATCCAAGATGGCGGAACAGTTTTCATCATTATACTCGTTTCTGACTAATTCACATCCGTGGTATTCGATTTTCGGGTCCATTCTAAGATCCAAGATGGCGGCAACGTTTTTTTTGGTAGAATTATACGAACTCTCATTAGTAGAAGTAACGTCATTTGAGAATTTTTTAGCCCTAATTAAGTAAACACCTTATGTGTCAATTTGTTGGAAATAAATAAATTTGAATTTATTAAGTAAATCTAATTACGTAATTGATTTGTCAGCCTCCGTAGCCTAATTGGTAGTTACCCTGCCTACGAAGCTGGAGGTTCCGGGTTCGAATCCCGACGAGGGCATTATTTGTGTATTTATTTATCACAAATATTTGTTCCTTGGTCATGGCTGTGTATGTTATGTATATTAATATCTGTATGTATCTATCTATTACATATATCGTCGCCTAGTACCCTTATCACAAGCTTTTATTGAGCTTACCGTGGGCTTGTGTAAGATGTCCCAAGATATTATTTTTATTTATTATCTCAACAAGTTAAACTATCATCTGCAAATAGGCTGCTAAAATTAAACTTGATACAAGTAAATGTTTATTTCCCGGAATGCTGTGTTGCTGTGATTCGAGGTGACAGAATGAATTATTGCGACGTTGACATATTACTTGCCGCAAACAAGGGGACTTCAGCTGTAATCTTTTACAGTACTTGTGAATTTTGACTTACGCTCAGATGGGATTCAGGAATTCCGATATTGATAGATTGATTGTTGTTTTTGTGTCGTTGAGTTGACGGATCGTGCGAAAATTTTTGGGGAGAAGTATTTGTTTGTAAGAATAACATTATTTCTGTTTATAAATATCAAGTTTACACAATAAAGGCAATAGGTAACTTCTGGTTTAAAAAATACCATTTCGAATTATTTTGTTTATTCTTCTGTTCAGTTATTAACAGATTCTATTGGGTTATTATTGAAATTTTCGATTAAACAATAATACGTTTAGTCCATCAGGGCTTCAAGAAACGCTTAATGTGGCCCTTTTTGTAGCAGACAGACAGCAAAGAATGTCATTTTTACTCAAAAAATGTATTGATGCATAATATTACTTAAAAGTACTTATGTGTGATAGGAAATTAATACGTACGTCCTTCTTTACATTTCGCTTCAGGGTAAAATTAT
Source organism: Thaumatotibia leucotreta (assembly GCA_025490895.1). Lineage (NCBI taxonomy): Eukaryota > Metazoa > Arthropoda > Insecta > Lepidoptera > Tortricidae > Thaumatotibia > Thaumatotibia leucotreta. The sequence continues at coordinate 29,267 of JALPQI010006578.1, read as the reverse complement.
GTACGATTTGACCGTACTAAAAAGACAGTTAGCTCTAAGCGAAATGTAAAGAAGGACGGACGTATTAATTTCCTATCACACATAAGTATTTTTAAGTAATATTATGCATCAATACATTTTTTGAGTAAAAATGACATTTACTGTCTATTTTTAAACTCGCAAATCAAGTAGTATCGCTGCATTTTTGGTATATTTCACAGTTTTTCACGTATAACGCAGCTAGCACAACTTTTTTTGCTTGCAAAATGTGGTTTTATACTGCCCTGTGGTGTCTAAATAACATACCAAAAATGCAGCTATACTACATGTTTTGCGAATTTAATGTACGATTTGACCGTACTATTTAAGATTTCAACTTTCGCCCTTTAATTTCTATTCGTTTTGAATGGCCAATATTCTATTAAAACACAAAAAAGTATTTTTTTAAGATTCACTTATAATCGGATTAATATTTTAAACTATCCAAGAGAAATTTAAGCATTTTTTGCTACGTTATACACAATAGACGAGATACTATATGGGTCTGTCTTACAATTCCTGAAAAAAATATATCTGTGAGATGAATATTAGCTATCTTATTCTTTAATGTACTTGGGAAAAAGGTTAATTATTATTATTATTGTATCTGGCTGATATTATTCATCCGATTCTGAAACAAGGCCGTTAGGATGTTACAAATAAAATCTGTTTGTCAATACCGTGACTCATTGGGTAAGTATTGCTGTCATCATTATCATCATATCAGCCGAAAGACGTCCACTGCTGAACATAGGGCTCCCCTAAAGATTGATAATGATAGGTCCTGCGTCACCTGTATCCAGCGGACTCCAACAACATTCACTAGGTCATCAGTCTGCCTTGTGAGGGGCCTACCCACGCTGCGCCTTCCTGCAGTTCCCACCCGCCTTTAGAAATTCAGCTGTGATTTCGTCTTCCCCAGGCGCCTTGCTATTTTGAGCTGTTTAATCTTGCACAGGCTGATGTCTAGTATCTTCAGTATAGCGTCAGTCTAGCTCTAAGGTCTTCCGCCAGATCAACTTCAGGTCTACTAGTTAACGTGTATTGCCATGAAAACTCTTTCTCATTTTTCACCTCAAGTTTGAAAGTGACGATTATACCATCCTCAGTTTTTATTTGTTACAAAGTAATACTTAGGGTTTTTTCCAACAGACAGATTCCATTCGAATACTTTGGAGTCCTTAATTTTTCCACTCAATGGCTTCTTCCATGCACTTATTACGAAATTGGCACATATCGCGTGTGAGTGACTAGGATATCTGTCTGTTGAGCTTCCGGTTTAAAGTCGCATCAACTGAAGATTGTAGAACCAGTTCTTTTCTCATTGCTCTCCCATTTTTCCCATCTTATGTGTCAGGCCCAACGCTATGGACAGATTTCACAAGCCCGTTGTTAAGTTGATCCAAATAATCGCCTAGGTAATCCAAATCGGTTTTGGAGTTCTAGCTGTAAAGCTATCGAAGTTTTGGAGAGATGAAGCGTAGACTTCATCCGTTGAGAGGACATATATTCAACGTGCCTGTGTTGTAAGCCAGGTGGTGCTCCCTTCTGGTTTTAACCGTACTGATAATTGATAAAAAATATACAGGGTGGAACGGAACGACGATCCTTCCCACCGAGTCTGCTAACCATTACGATAAACTTTTAGTACCAACATCGAAATATCTTTAAAATGTTAACCCCTCATACAAAGTGAGTGATTACTTAGAGTTCAATAATAGTATGGAACAGTACATTTTCCATGTACGTTTTCGATGTTGGTCCCATTACTGAAATGTTAAATGGTAATGGTTGGTAGTCTCGGTCGGTAGCGGGAAGGATCGTCGTTCCGTTCTACCCTGTATATCTCTTCGTCGACATGATGAAGTCAATCTCGTCTTTAGTTGCACCGTCGCGACTCATTCAGATCCGTTTTCTGTGTTCGCGTTTCTTAAAGTTTCCTTCTTCAGCCTGCAGATGCCTCCCGTGGCTCCAACGTCGAACCCCAAATTTCCCCACTCTCAGCTCGTCACAATCTGTGTTGTTAAGTTCGCGTTGAAGTCCCTCATAACAATGGTGCAGGACATAATTATCATACAAACATAGCCTCCATGTTGTCGTCGGGATGTGTCGAAGTCGGCGCGTACACCTGTCTGTACCCTACAACTAGTACCTCTCAGATACTCTGAATATAGAGTACGATCTTCACGTTGGTTACGAGGTACCTTGGGAAGATGAACCCGACTGTTAGAGGTAGATATGTGATAATCGCCACGCACTTTTACTGCCCATCCCCCGATCATCGTCGTAGTTTTCGGACATACCCGGGTCAAGTGTATGATCAGAGAGACTATAAATAATCCCTCAGTTGACTCCAGTTAGTCATCCAAAAGTTTGGGTGGTGACATAATTATGTATTCTTACTGCCATCACCAGACAGCGCTGTACCTATTGTTAAACGATTTTTTTATTAATTTTAATCGCTGATAAAATATTTAATCAACAGCAACACGCTTATTGTTTTACATTATACATCCACGTCTTCCTACCTTTTATTGAATTAATTACTAAAGATAACGTCAGTACAATCCATACATAAGTGCAATTGATTTCACGACCATCTAGTTAAAATAAAAGTCAATATAGTCCAATTATTTTTCGTGAACCAAAATCTTTCCGCCATCTAGAACGTGACTTTGAATTCATATCTTTCATTACTTGACGGAAGCTGAAAGCAAAAAAACCAAACGAAACCACTTGATATTTTGATTAAATTGCCAACTGGAATAAAAGACTTCAGAGGCGGCTAGTCCCAGATCAATGTGGAAGTTAATTGGAACGAATCGCACTTGAATTTGTAATTGAAAGATTACAGGTTCGATTCTAAGAGCGACAATATTGCCAAGATTGGAGTTTCATTCGAACGCGGCAATGGGTTTGAATATTTATTTGTAATTGATTAATTTATGTTTTGGCAAGTTAATAGCCTTGGCGAAAATATTAATGTATAAAACTTCGTATTAAAGCGTACTATATTGTATAATACCGTTATGTTTTATACATTAAGGGAAAATTCCAATATAATTAATGAAAAAAGGATTGATTAGTTTGAATTAAGTAGTAACTGAATCGCATACAAGTTTATTAATTTCCTAACGTTTCCTTGTGACTTATTGGCCGACATAGCAAGCTACATGCACGTAATCATGTTTTGATTTAGCTCAAAATAATGTATGTAAAAACCCAAAAACCGTCCAAAGGTGACTACGGAGCGCTTGTAGCGCATTGGTTTTGGCTAATGTTTCTGAAGGCACCGTTACAAGGAAACATTATTTACTTAGTAATATATAGGATATAATAGGGCTTTGTGTCTTTTCATCCGCCGCGTGGTGAAGAGTTAAAGTACATTTGTCACCACCCCAAATCTTCCCGTGGTAATTAAAGATACTTCTTGACGTTATTTTAACACAAGTTTACTTCAAAGCTTAAAAAAGAAGCTCGACTTTCTAAGGAGCTTTTTCGCGTTATTCGCCCTTCACTGCCTTAATAAAAAAGCAAAATAAACAAAATACCCTGAAAACGGCCAATCCGCTAACAGCATTCCCCATAAAACCTCCAACAGAAAAGTTTTTCGTTGCCGGCAGCCGTACAACAGATACAACAGATAATGCCGAATCCAATTACATACAATCACGGAAATAATCATATTCTACGGAAAAATTTCGATGCATATTGTTTGAAACCAAGCTTATAAATTTACTACGTACGTAGATACGTACGGTGGTGATTTGTTATTGGTATTTCTGCGTTACATTCAATAGAAACGTGGATGAGATTTGATGCAATTTTACGTACACTATTTTCTATAATCCAGTATTTAGAACATTTTAAATCATTTTCTCAGAAAAAAATTACAATCAGTTTTTTATGTCTTCAATTATTTCTGATGCATTATTAGAAGTATCAACGTAGCCACAGGAACAGATAAGACAAGAGAAATGGCCACGGCGGCGATCGATTATGTTTTAAAACCTAAGAAAGCAAAGCCCCATTGTGTTGCTGCCGGCCTCGGCTCCTCGAGAGTTCAGCAGCGAATATCACTTCCTAGACGCACGGCGCCTCAAAGAGAAAACTGCCTTTGATGTGAAAAGCCACTTGAATGCTGTCTCGCCTCGCACAATGAGACATTAGCGTGGCTTGAGATCTGAGAGATGAGCTATCAGAATGAGCTCTGGGATTTTAGGGTCCCGTGCGATAATATAGCAGAAAGACAAAATCTGCTTTTTTATGATAGGTTTTATTTATAAACAAAGTAAACTGCAACGTATTGAAAAGTATAACTAAACTAAAACTAGATAAAGTCAAAAATAAAACTAAATAAATATAAAATAAATCTGATACAGGCCCCAGCGGTACATTACCCAGGACGCTGGCAGCATTTCCTCGCTAGATTGCCAAACGAATGCGTAGAGCGAGGGAGCTGCCAGCCCTTGGGTCTCCAGTGGTGTCTCTGAGTCTCTTTGATAGGTTTTTGAAGAGACTTAGAGCGCTAGGACCAAACGGACCAAAGGTCTCGACGTTTTTTAATTTTGTAAAGTGACACTTATTTTCTAAACTTAAATACGTAAATTAAACCGATTTTAATGGATTCTATTGCGTAATTTAATTAATTTGACTAAACTCTGAAGTTCTAAACACTTTATAGGGTGTATGGCTCTACGGGTGACTACGTGCAAGCTTATTCTCAAGGTCTTCATATCGGATTCATCGCCGGATTTTGGTTGCACCTTAGAGTCCATACCTACTGGTGGGTGTACATTATAATTGTCGTCAGTTACCGCAAAAGATATAATTATAAGAAATAAAACTACTTCAATCGATTATTTTGCGTATATCAATTTATTAATTTAAGAATAGAATAGAATATTATTTATTTGGCGATTAAATGGTACACTTACAAAGAAATTGATAAAATTATAAACACACCAAAAAGGTTGCCTTTTGTTTACCTCTTTCAAACATGTACTTTTATTATTTGTTTTTTATTTGTCTTTGAGGTGCAATAAAGAGAAAAAATATTGTATTGTATTGTTGCCACTCAGCATGCATCATGGCTAGATTGCCACGACGCTGATTTTCAGGGCCACCAAAAAAAAAAAAAAACTTAAGACTATTCTTAAAACTAACAAGTGACGCCGCGCCGGTAACAGTACGAGTACATGCATCAAAAACATTATAACAACCCTGTATACTCGTATCACGTGCACAGATTTTTCATGTGGGAATGTGAGAAATGCCATTCAAAAAGTAAAAATCTACAAAAATGTATGTACATACATTTAATTTAATTCCATCGTTTTGAACACTTTACAGAGTTCGTAGTCTACGGCTGACTGCTGGTAGTTCACTACCGGTACTTTTTTCATCGTATTACTCAGTATTCGGTTTAGTTCCACATATTGCAATAAGTCAATCCTGACTCCTGACAACTGATTAATCATTTCATGTTCTAACTACCTGTCAGAATATAATACATTGGATTGGTGGAGTGCTACGACAATATTACTATATTTATGAATAACTCCCGCTATACCGACTAGGAAGATACCTTCAGAGGAGAATGCTCTGAGTAAAACTAACGCACACCGTAACATGATTCCTACGATAAAATATGGAAACCTTCACGCAATTGCACGCCTTTCAAAAACTGTCTTTCGAAAACGATCCTGAATCTTAGTTGACAATTGTCACACCCTCTTCAATGCATCACGGTAATGAATTTCAAGTTCAATCTATAATAACTTAAAAACGCCATTCGAAATAGTTGTGATTGGTTCATCAAAGTTTTGATAGCTTTATTCTATAAATATTTTTTGTCAAAGATGTTGCGCCGAAATATGCGCGGTGTTAAGAAAAGTGCTACTTCTTACCCATCTTGGCACAATTGATCAATTGTTTTTGCGGGCATTTTTGAGCTGGCGTTAGACGTCCATGTTATAATATATCGCAGCATGATTCTCTTTACAAAAACTTCCCTACTAACAAACTAAGGCAATAAACTAACAATGAAGCAACACTGCATTAACATACTAAAAGTTATAATTTTACACAACATGAATTAAATTAAATGTTTTTTTAGTGGCACAATTTCTTAAAATTTTAATTTAACCGATAATGGCTAGTTAATTGTGTAATTACCATTAATTATCGAGCAAGTGCGAAATAATATCCAGACAATAATTATTGCCTGTAATATTCTGTTCACTGATAATTCACATAATTTCAAAAGTAGCTGCCGCTTCAGTACATGATGTTTTAATTACTTTTAATTTTAAAATTTTCCTGACTCTATATATATTTCCTCGAAACGCCAAGAAAAATGAGGTAGAGCAAGTCAAGTCACTACTAGCTAACATTGCTTTTACCATAATGGAAGTAGGTACGAAGTCATTTTTCACCGTTCATGCCGCTGCACAGTGCGCAGTTAGTTCCACTATTAATCTTGCCATTATTAGTTTACAGACATGCAATTTTTTGTCCGGTCTTGTGACATCTTGTAGTTAAACTGTTTACTTATTTCAGGGAGCTATTTGCTAAACTTAATTTACAGTTATATTTCTCTGAGTCGAAACTGTCGAAAGTCGGGTTGTAAGCCTGGCTTGTACTAACGAAGTTTTTTTTAATCGTGACGAACTATCGGCGATAACAACGAACAAAGGATAGTTGCTCTCAAAAGAGAGAGCGCGCGGTTTTAAAAAATATCATTGTGTCTCATTTATTTACACGAGATCTACCATCTTCTGTTCCTTTCTTTCGCCGATAGGTCATCGTTTATTTACTTTTGGTAAGACACGTGCCTATAGATGATTTTTTACAATTCACAATATTCTTTCTAAGAAAAGTTATTTTAAAAGATCCTGACTCAAGATAATATATCTTACGTGACAAAAGTGGGCAAGACTAAGCTAATGTTTAAGTAACATCAAGTCTAGTAGCGCTGCGGGATCATATAGTGCATTTTTACTTTACATATTTTTTTGGAATTTCACATTTTGTTCTGCACTCTAGAGGGCCAATTAATGTACGTTATTTTTACTTCATTCCATACGTAAATAATTGCTGATATGCTTCATAAGTAATCGACATTATTTTTTTGCTTTTGTTACTGAACACCTAACGTGTTTGAATATTAAATCTTAAGTCAGTAATAATAATAACTTCATTTACTACTAGGCCATTTAGAATGAGATTTCGTACAATCATGTGCAAAAATATTATATCTAATTAACCAACTTGTATATACATTCCGACGTTCTTATTACACATAGTTAAAGTGGCAGTAAGCGTAGCCTATGAACGCTGTCAAAAGGAGAAAGAGTATTTTTATTTCTCGCACCTGTCACTATGGTGAAATGGGGGCCTGTATTATTATGGACAAACGTAGAGATTTCAGTCTTCTCCAAATGAAATAATAACCAATACACTACACTAAATGTGCATTTGTGTGAAATTTGATAATATTATTTATCCCTCTGCTTCTCTCTGTGTGTAGCAATACCATGGGATTAAGATATTCCATAAAATCAATATGGTACCTCAAATGCTGAATACAGAAATACCATTTAGCCTTACACAACCATGCACTTCCGATATTAAAAGCGAACAGGTAAATCTATTAGAGGATTACATTTCTTTCTCAATAGGGAGAACACGTATATACCTACAATCACATAATAGGTTTTTTTCTTTCACTGGGTTTTCATTAAATTTGTTGCCTTGGAGATTTCTCAGGGGTGTAGGACAGACTTTATAAGATGAGGAGTTCATTTTCAAACGACTTCAAAAAAAGGAGCAGGTTCTCAATTCCATTATGTTTTTTACAAAATATTATATTGTTTTGTTTGTTAACTTAGAACTTCCGACTTTCTGAACAGATTTTGATGGTTATTTTTGTTTTATTTTTAAGCTCAAGCTTACCAGTTGATCCCATTTTAATTTGGTCCAGTTTTGACAATGGCATTTATACGAGTAGAATATTAAACAAAAAGACATACTCGGCTCTAAACAGGATTTTGTTATCGTAGAGAAATACGGATTACCACCATACGCCTGGAGAAAGTCCTGCCAAAATTTTGCAAGGAAGGAATGTTACGTATTTATGTGCCTAGATAATCTTAATCTTAAACCGAATCGTTCGATTATCCCGAACAAACGATAGGGACGGGACGATGTGAGTCGCGGGTCGCAGGAGCGCATTCAGTAGGGTGGGTCACTGATGTATGAAGAAAAATTGTTATTTGTTTTACTAGGGAGCAAAGTGATTGTTTAACTCTTGTGCAAATAATGAAACCCGAGCAAGCGAAAGATTCCAGAATTTGAATCACGAGCGCAGCGAGTGGTTCATAAAATGGAATCTTGAGCGATGCGAGGGTTTTAAGGCACGAGAGTTGAACAAGCTTTGCTGCCGAGTGAAACACAACATTTTTCACCACACTAAAGCGAGGAAACATGCGAAATAAAACTCATACATAACAAATTAGAAGGTATTTATTTGCAAGTCCTCAACTTCCAAAAAATAAACTATCCAGAAGATTATAAAAAAAAAATACTTTAACCTCTAGAGATTAAAACACAGTTTTGCGCTCTGAGGCCCTACCGCAAAACACGAACGAAGTGTTGCCTCTCTCTCGCACTCGTGAATTCGTCCATAAGTGTGACAGGGAGGCAACACTTCTTTCGTCGTTCGCGGTAGGGCCTCTGAAATTGAAGGACAAACAGCGTGTTTACGAGCAGTGTGGTGAAAAAAGTATTTGTTTTTTACTGGGCACAGTTGTAAATAATTCCGCAATTAGGTCTACAAAGAGTGTGAAAAATGATTTGGCCATCGGAATCAATTTTCTGCCTCCGGATCTAATTGAAAAATTTCATAGAAACTTCAGTACATTTTGTACTGACCACAGTTGCTATCTATTTTTTTACTTTTTGTTGCAACATGACCATGAGCTTTGTTTGAATATTGTGTTTACCTGGAACTAGCTTTTGTATAGTTACAGAGCCAAAAGAGACGAAAAAAAAGTCGAAAATAATAACTTTTTTTTGAAGCCTCAATACATTTTAGGAACATTTCTACTCAAATCCGGGAGGTAGCAAAACTTAAATTAAAAACATTATAAAAATAAGAGTGATAATCAAACATTAAATGGCACCATTTTGTAACTGTGCCCTCCAGAAAATCGATTTTTTTGAAAAATGATCCAGCCTAGCATTCAGGCACGTGGACGAATTGTGGTACCGTTATTACCCCTCCTCTGATCGGGGGCTTCCGGACAAAAGTCTCTGAAATCTTAGGTAATACGGTCTATAAATCATGTGTGATAGGGGACTTGAACTACATAGACATATCGACCAAAGGAGGCGTAGGATTCCCAGGAATAGTGAAGAAGCTACACAGTCGTTCACCACTCGCAGGCATCGCTCCTCAAAGGTTCCACAAGAGGATGTGTGTGAGCCAGAACCAGAGGAACTATCAGTCGAGCCAGCGTGAACCAGGCCTACTAGTGCGAATTTCGGTAAATTCGTAAATTTCAGGGATGTCTCTTTCACTCTAACGAAGGAGTCATTAGAGTGACAGAGAAAAATCCCCCAAAATTTGCGAATTTCGAAGTTCGAGGTCTGTGAATTCCGCATATATTTGTTGTGTTATGATATGTGTAAAATAATAGTTATAAACATATAATACTATGTTCCAGTACTCAATACTTCCAATTATAGAAAATGAATGTACCTGTATCAGCCGTACCATTAGCTGCCGTGGCGTTATTAACGCGCATTTACTTTTTATCCATCCCGCTCTTACTCGCGTGCTACCGAGATGGGTAGAAAGGTAGGTTTTCGAATTTTAAAGTAACTCATAACAATGAAGACGGCGATTACAGCATTGACAGAGGGTTCCATAGTAATTATTCAAAAACGGCTGGACCGATTACGTTAGAAATAGTTTTATTTTAAAGTCTTGTGTAAGCCCATTATATCATAATGTTTTTCATAGTTTTTGGATCAAAAATTAGAGGGTGGGGGGACACCATTTCTTTTGGAACCCTTATTCTTTAAAAAAAACTGTTCAACTATACCCCACAAGGATAGGATTACAAAAAAAAATAACCCCCACTTTACTACTACTTTACCACTACTACCTGAATATTTTTTTTCTGAATTTCATCCTACCATTTTGTCGACGTGATTAATATGCATACCTGTAGCAAATTGCCAACAGCCTTATAGCTAATTTCTAGTACTAACGGCCGCTGAGCTATGCTGCGGACAGACGGACGAAGGACAGACGGCCAGACGAACATGGCGAAACTACAATTGTTTACTACGAAACCCTAAAATATGGTACTTATTTTGTTATAGTACTCGACGTTTTTTTCTAGATATCAATATTTTTTACATATTAATATGGTGTATAGCGGAATATATAATTTTTGTAGTCGAACTATATACTTCACTTAATTTCGTCATTATGGCAGTTACAATAATTCATATTACAACTGACGATGTATGGCATAGGACCAAGGATATATTATGTTACAGATATAAATTTAAATAGCCGTGTGGTGACGGCAGTAAGAATACATTTGTCACCACCCCAACTCCTCCTGCGGGTGTCGTAAGAGTCGACTAAGGGATTGAAGTGTCACTTACCATCAGTTATTTCATAAAAGATTGATGACGGGCAGCAGCGTCATCATAGTGGACAGTGGACACATTTACTGCGATCGCCAATCCGTTTGCCTAGCGTGGCGATTATGGGCATTTACCTCCTAATGCGTCTATACGCATAGTTAATAGGAGAGGCCTACATCCAGCAGTGGACTATCATAGGCTGATGATGATAAATTTAAAATGTAGCACAGTGCTTAGCATGTTAATTTCATACTAATTGTAAATAAAAATAAAAATAAGCAGTGTATACGGCATAAATAACTACATATGTTTTAATAAGAAAATATTTCGATGAATGAAATGAAAACTGTAGCGGCAGTTAATCAAGAAACGTTAAAATTAACTTGCATTTATACAGATAAATGCAAGTTAATTTTAACGTTTCTACGACAACAGTGTCATAATAAACGTTATGCCATTTTTGTAAGCAATGAAGTTTTCAATATTCTCCGCTTAAAGCAACCTACACTACTAACAGCAAATAAAGCTATGTATGGTGCATGCTCCGTGGATGTCAGTCCATAATGGCTTTAAGTTTAAATATATTTATTTAACCTTTATTGCACAAAAGAAAAAAAACTTGACGTACAAAAGGCGGATTTAATGCCATAAGGCATTCTCTACCAGTCAATCTTTAGGCAAAGCAGTGAGATTGTGGGCGGTGCAACTAAAATAATGCAATACTTATTAAAAAGAAGCACATATATACAGTCTGGAACGGCATAAACATGTACAAAACGTCATCATTGACTATAATAAATAAATAAATAAATATCTTGGGACATCTTACACAAATCGACCTAGTCCCACGGTAAGCTCAATTAAGGCTTGTGATGTGGGCACCAGGCGACGATATATGTATATAATAGATAGATACATATAGTTACTTAAATACATAGACAGCCATGACCAAGGAACAAAATTTTTTGATAAATAAATACACAAATAACGCCCTCGCCGGGATTCGAACCCGGAACCTCCAGCTTCGTAGGCAAGGTCACTACCAACTAGGCTACGGAGGCTGACAAAATGTTGTATACAAATATGTCGGGATTTGAGGGCGTACATAATTAAACCTTTCGGCTCAGCCTTTATCCTGCATTTTATTGGTCACAATAATATCAATTGTATTTAGGTATTTCTGTATCCATAAATTATTTCACAAATTGTGGCGTTTCAATATTTTCATGAAAGTATACAGTTGACCGCAACTAGAAATATTTTGTTTGAATATGAATTCGCAGCTGAACCTTTTTCGTGTGGTTAGTTTATTCGTTCCAATAGCGCCAGTACAAGCCAATGCACTTAGCGTTTATTTCAATTGATAGCATTGTCTATTCGAAACCACTGAAATCACTTTATCGCAGTGCATCTTTATTTAAAATAATTTATTAGTTTTCTTTGGATTTACTGGCGTGGTATTGGGTTTGACTGTAATTTACGGCTTTCTCAATAACAGTTATTTTGGAGCTAATTTAAGTTAGAGATAAATATTACAATATAAGTCTGAAAAGTACATTACGATGAAAGTAAGAAAAATAGAAATTGGCGTAGGTACTTATGTATTTTAAATCGATATTAGCTGCGGATATCCTAATGAAACAGTCTGTATTATTACATCAACATTCTATATCACAGTACATCAAGGCTATGGAAATGCACTCGCCAAATCAATAAAACGCGTCTTTTCAGAAATAAGAAACCCGAGAAATCTTATCTAAAACTGCCTCGTAATTGTCAAAACCGTTCCCGTGAGACAGTTTGAGTCCGGAAAACGTTTTTTTTACGCAATTGTTCATCTTTGGTATGATTTAATAGTACATTGTGCATCTAGGGAGGTAAATACGGTATTACTAGGGAGAGTGTTAGAAGCCCGATGCCGTAGGTCAAATGTCAGTACGTCATAGAATAATATTTTGTCTTTAAACTTTTTTTTGTCCGCAAGTGTGATGAAAAACATTGTATCCATCAGGGTCGGTAAGCGCAATACTAACATCTGCAATTTGGTACAGATATACATATTTATTATAAAGTGGTACCTAAAATAAAATAAAATAAAAATCGGGTAACTCCCCTACTCGTTAACTGGGGATGATTTTTTATTGATGTAATCCTTTTAGAATACTTTAAAATAAAGCTATTGTGAACATAATCGGCTCAGCCGTTTTGAACAACTACGTAACGGAACCCTACATTGAGCATGGCCCGACATGCTCTTGGCCAATTTTTTAAGTTGAAGCATTGATGCTGTCACTTAAGTAACTAGCAACTCTTATTTAAAGAAACTTATGTTCTCATATTCAATAAAACTAAAGCCACTATGTTTAAAGGTTTTCATATTATTTAAACGCATTCAATACGCCAACCTATATAGTTATATTGTGTGTGTTCGAACCTATATTTTTGTATATTAAAAATACCATTACCAGCGCGAGCATTCACAAAATAGATAGGATTATTTTACAACGGTCGGTTACAAAAGTGAGTACCTACCTACATATTTCTGAAAGCCACAATTAAGCAAGTATGAAAATGGCGAGCATGTTACAATATTATTCAACATGCGAGCGAAATGCAGATTTCAACAAAATGACGCAAATTGAACTGATATGCTGATTACATTTTTCTGTCGCTCTGGGATATTTATCCAGTATTTTTATACGTCGCACAGTGATTCGGGTAGTATGGGGGCTATGAATTAATATTTTTTTATGATGAATGGGTACTCAACTTAATAATAGTTGTATTTAATTTGATTAATTTTAATTAGTATCACTTTTTTGAATCGATATCAGAGAGAGAGATAGTGATATGATACCTGCAGTCATTAAGCATAATAATTATATCAAGTACCTAAAGAAGAAGCAAAATAATTGTAATTTGCCACAAATCACTTACAATTAAGCCAAGAAGGCCTTAGTAAGTGACAAACATAATGTACCTTAGACCTACGTTTTTTGAATAAATAATAAAAAGTCTTTTTTTATAATCTACCCTCATTGAGGTGTTTAATCTATCGCCACTTGTCCGAGCCCTTCATTTTGATAAATTTACTCCTCGAATCAGCACTGCACACACTTTTACGCAAACTACAAAAGCAAAAGTATAACGGAATAATTTATTTTATGTTACTAACGGAAATGCGTTTTGTTGTCAAGGATACTCGCGTTTCCTGCCTATTATTCTTTATAGTATGTTCCGTGGTAAAAGAAAATAATATACTTTTTCCGGTATTGGTATATCGTAGAGGGGTAGGAAAACAAATATATCCGTTATGATACATATATTTTGTCAATGCGTCTGTGTCATTAAAAGAAAAATCTGTTTTTTTTTTATAAATGATTTTGTATAAACGCTCTTTCAAATTACAAAAAATGTTGATGCACATAGTTAGATAGATTATGTAGGTACATAAGATATTGATAAATTTAGTAATGTCATATTCAAACTGATGGGGTTTTGGTGTAGAAATTATTTCAAAAAAAGTAGAAACTAACAGATAAGTGCGAGGGAATAGCAAATCGCCGGTTTAAAGGCAACGGCAACTATTTCTTTAAATATTTGTTAGCAAATATTTTTCCCTGCTTATGGCATAATAAACGATTAAATTTGCAAAGACAGCTCCAGTATCCTCTCAGTTAATCGAAGATTAGTTGGAAGAGATCCCTTAAAGGAGTAATAATGTCGCATTTGTACAATTTCACAGTGTATGTTTTTTTCTTATTTTTATCATTAAATTTGTGCAATAAAGTATTTATTTACTACTACTACAATGCTACTATACAACTTCACTATTACAATAGTTGATATGTTGCCTTCAAGCCTAATGATCTATGTATATCTCTGCGACCTGTGTTCACAAGATATCATCACATCACATCATCAGCCTATAATCAGTCCACTGCTGGACAGAGGCCACTCCTATTACCTAAGCGTACGGATGCATTAGGAGGTAAATGCCCATAATCGCCACGCTGGGCAAGCAGGTTGGTGATCCCAGTAGCGTGTCCACTCTAATTATAATACTTAATAATAATGCTGCTGCCCATCATCAATTTTCAATAAATAAATGGTCAGTGACACTTCGAATCCCTTAGTCGACTCTTACGACACCCGCGGGAAGAGTAGGGGTGGTGACAAATGTATTCTTACTACCGTCACCACACGGCAAATAGATATTATCACAAGATATGATAGTATCTATTTAAAATATTTGCGTAGTTTAGATTCACTACCTTATATAATATATAGAAATATAGAAAATGCTACTGGAGAATGCACTTGCATTCATTTGAAGTTTACTTAAAACTGACAGCTGTTTTTGTGCAGGAAATATAGGGGACAGCACTAAACGATACAAGCGATACGGCGCAGAAAACAAAGAAATGTATTCGAACTATTAACACTTTTATGATATTCGTTTTTATGTATGAAAATGAAACTTGAAAGTTCTTAAATATTAATTGTAGTCTATGTATAACGATCTCGATTGTGACCAAAATATGTAACAGTACATTGTGTATTAAGGGCGGTAAATACAATAAGGGATAACCCTTATAGTAAGGCAATTTGCCACCATTTCATTTCAGTTTATCTTTTATGAATGTGTATCTACGAGTATTATGTGCATTCAGAAAGGCAGCAAAATAAATAGCCAGCATAATATTTTTAACAAGTTGAAGAAATGTTTTATGTTAGTTCTCTGTAATTGTTTTCATTTATTGAGATGTACAATATAGAGAATTTGTATTGTATTGTAATATTTCCCAGTTATAAATAGCAATGCGTATTATTATGACAGCTAACGCAGTTACAATTGCAAGCCACATTACATACAACCAGAATTTTGACAATCAACTTTAGCTGGACAATAATCACCAAATAAAAAAAAAATCGACTTCAACGATTTCTCCCAGATCCCATCATCGGACTCTGACCTGGTGCCAACGGGACCATCTCGGTTTGTTTTGAATTCTTAAAACAATTATCGAAATCGGTTGTCGTGATATTGAGTTATTTGTCCATTTTGTCGTGCATATTCTTAATGCAAAAAAACTTATAATAATGTACTAAGTAGTAATTGATTACATGAATGCCTTTATCGAAACTGGACCAAATTAAAATAGGACCAATCGGTAAGAATCAGCATTCAAATAAAAAAAATGTATCAAAATCGGTTCACCCAGTTGGAAGTTCTGAACCTCCACCTTTTTTTGAAGTCAAAAAAATACTTCTTAATTTATACACCGTATGATTCTCTCAATAATTGTCAAGAATGTAGTATAAATAAAAGACACTTAAAGCTAAAAACTTTCCCATAAATTTTCCCAAATATTTTTTGCAATAAATAAAACATGCAGTCCTTTGTTATTTTTATTCCAGTCATAAATTTCCGAAAAAAAACTAAATTGAAATACCCAAAAACTGGGGGAAATAATTACATAAATCTGAATCTCCTTCCCCACTAAGACATTACGTTTGTTCATTTCCCCTTATACGAATTTGTGTGAAATTTATGTACCTATGATTTCTGCATTCCTTCGTTCCAATGTTTAATGTTTTGTGAGGTTAGAGTACTTCATAAATCACTCAGAACAAAAGAAACGGGAAGGCCGAGAGAATAAAATAGAAATAAAATGCAAAAGGAATATTTATCTTTGCACAGGGTTCAGTAATGAAAGTTGTGTAAGGATTAAATTCTTAGATAATTTTAGTTACATGTTATCCGTAGTTATTTTTGGGCAGGTGCGTAGTGGATTCTAACTCTCCATAAATATTGTGTTTATTTATTTATTGCGCAGTAAAAATACATGAAAACATAAACGAATACGTTCTTCATAATACATACAATGTATTGTAGACCTATTTTAGACATTCAAATAATACCAGTAATTTTTTAATGTAAGTTTAAAAAATTCAAAATTTCTCAAAATTTGAACTTTATAAAAAACATTTTTTTTATAAAATCAACCTATCGGTTGAACAGTTTTTTTTAATAATTACGGAACCCTTCATTGGGCAGGGCCTGACCATGGTCTTGACCGTTTTTTTAAACATAGAAACGCATAATCACATGTTAGTAGGTACTTTATATTTCTGTGAAGACAAAGAAATAAATAGAGTTAGGCTCAGACAACCATTTAAATATTCCATGCTAAAATAACATTTACAATCTGCTGAACCCTTAAATCGTTTGTATATCCATTTTTGCTGTGAGTAAATTGCCGTTATAGCTTCTTTATCTGCAAGTCAATTCTCATTTTACTTTATTTCTGTTTCCCATTAGTTTGTCGGCTTTGTTGGCTTATTGCGTTAATGGATTTTATTGCGGTCGCCATTGCAAGGCTTAAAGTTGGTCACGTTTCAGAGAAAACTTTTATAAACGTATGAATTGTTCAATTTATCTTGTGTAGGGGTTGTTAATAAGATTACAAATGTTACTTTGACAGGTAAGACATATTTTATCAAAAAAAAACCGGCCGACAGCATGTCAGACCTTGCTGAGTGAAGGTTTGCGTAGTTTATTTGTAAAGTACATATTCAAGTATTTCAAGTTCCAAAAATCATTGGAGTTGGATTATCAGATAGCTCTAGAATAAAAAAAAATCTGTCCGCTCTCTAACTTAAACATCATGAATAGTGTAAGGTCAGGGCTCGGAGTTGAATGGAAAACGAGTGTTCAGCTTAAACGATACTTTATTACTGCACCAAATACATAAGTAAGTGAGACTTATATAGATCCTATGAGCTACGTACATAACTATATCTAGTATACACTACACCATCCATCTCATTTGAAAAAAAATAGACATAATAATTATATATTTTTTTTTACACTATCTGCAATTCTACATAGGTACCTATATAGCAACACAAATAACAATCTATCTTAATTATATCAATTGAACATTGGGTATGTTGAAAACAAAACACAACAGAACTTACACTAAAAATTTAACAATAGTATGAAATACAAAGTAGATAATTATAATCTTATAAAATACATGGTTTGGTGCGATTTTTATGCACCACATCTTCTTTACCGTTCTTAAGTATTTTTACATTACATCCTAAATCTTCTAAAACTAAATATGGTCCTAAATAAATGCTTTGCATCTTATTGTCGGACGTATTTCTTAACCATAAGTAACTATTACTGATATAGCTGACAGGCTTTGAATGGGAGTCGTATTTCTCCTTCCTTTTAAGTTTACTGTTTATTAAATTAGTACGTGCGTCTGCCTGTGCCAGCTCTAATCTATATCTTAACTCTAAGGGATAACTACCGTGATTATATAAGGGATTAACGTTACCATTTCTTAAGTTACTAGGAAGCATGCATAACTTACCGAAGACTAATTCATGAGGCGCGTACTTTGTCTCCGTATGTACAGTGGTATTATATGTGAAGCACCAGTAAGGTAACCAGTCGCTCCAAGAATTCGGTTTATTCTCACATTGTATTCTTAGATAAGCTCCCATAGTTTTATGCGAATTCTCTAGAGCACCTATTGACTTATGGTGATACGCTGTGGAGGGCAAATGAGTAATTTTAAGTAGATCACATACCTCTTTCATTGTGCTGCTGATGAACTCGGTTCCTCGATCGGTGGCTATTTCTAATGGAATACCATACCGTAGTACGAAGTTCTCTACAAATGCTCGAGCTACAGTAACTGTGTCTTTGGATCGTAAAGGATACGCCTCTACGAACTTAGATAGTTCGCACTGTAGGGTCAGTACATAACAATAACCTTGTTCATCTTTCGGTAGAGGTCCGACTGTGTCTAAATACACCTTTTCTAGAGCACTATTTGCAGTAGTTGTTACTTCCATTGGCTGTTTAGTTGGTGTACAATATTTTTGTTTTTGGCATTGAGTACACTTTGACACAAAATCTCGTATGTCCTTTTCCATACTAGGCCAATAATAATGTTTTTTAATATTATTAGTCATTCTTCTAATCCCCGCGTGGCCACTTGTTGGAAGTAGGTGGAAGTCATTTATTATTACGCGTCTGTCATGTAGATCATTTATTCTTTGCACATTACTTAACACACATATTCGTGGTCCGGACCAACTGTCATATTTATTTATTTCTTGTATTAAGCCCGCAATAAAATCTTTATTTAATTCGTTTCGTATTACGCATAACTCTTTTACATTTATTTTCTTACAAATTTTTATCCAAATCTCTCGCTAATTCGGCTCGCGATAGTAGCGATTGAGAAGTTGGATTAAGATAAATACACGATTTGCTGGGCACATAATTAAAATGCTTAGACGTCTCCTTTACAAAATTCTCTTTAATTGCTTTTCGATAATCTCTACTTGACGTAACACATAATTCAGTAAAATTTTCCGGTTTTTTAATGATTTCCACAACTCTTGGGTGATCAAGCCTCGAATTAGTGGGCACATTAAAGACCGTCGAATTTGTACTGTCTGTACCTTGCTTACTCTCGATCTTTCGCCTCTGCGCTCGCGTCATCATATTCATAACGTGTTCATTCATATGTTTTAAATCCTCTGACGTGACATTAATGCGAGACAGAGCGCCTGCCGCGGAGTTTTTAGAGCCTTTTAAATACTCGATTGTAAAATTATACTCCTCTAATTGTAATCTGAACTTTAGCAATCTACTGGTTGGATCCCTCATACTAAAAAGATATACTAATGGTCGATGGTCAGTTTGTATTTTGAACTTTCGGCCGTATAAATAGGGTCTAAAATAACGAATGCTCCAACATATTGACAAAAGCTCTTTTTGAACTGTGGGGTAATTCAATTCCGCCTTATTTAAACTTCGACTAGCGTAAGCGACAGGTCGCCCATCGCTATTGCACAAAACTGAACCTAAAGCTTTCCCCGATGCATCTGTTTGTAAAATAAATTCATTACTATCTGAAAAATTTGGATATTGAAGGACTGGTGGATTTACTAAGGCTGATTTTAAAGTTTGAAAGGACTGTTCACACTCATGTGTCCATATAAATGGTACATCCTTACAGCTCAACTTATTGAGTGGGTACGCTTTATCTGCAAAATTTACAATGAACTTACGATAGTAACTAGCAAATGCCACGAAGCGTTTCACCTCGTCGGCACTTTGCGGAGTCGGGTAATTGTTTAGAACTTTAGTTTTTTCTGGATCCGGTAAAATACCCTTTTCTGAAACTATATGACCCAGATATAATATTTCCTTTTGTAAGAATGTGCATTTGGCAGGGTTGAGCTTTAAGTTTACTTTTCTTAACCTACTAAACACGTCTAATAAATTTTGATTATGAATAGCTAAACTTCTTCCGAAAACCACTAAGTCATCCTGATATACTAAACATTGTTCATAATTTAAACCGCACATAGCCACAGTCATCATCCGTGAAAAAGCGTTAGGAGATGTCTTGCAACCTTGGGGTAATCTGGTCATTTGATACTGATTTTTACTTGTTTGGAAAGCAGTGAGAGGGCGGCTTGATTTGTCTAAATTTATTTGATAAAATCCCTGATACAAGTCAAGATGTGAAAAATAGATAGAACCGGATAGGGAATCTAAAACTTCAGATATATTAGGGAGACGATAAATTCCCGTCTTTTATTTGATCATTCAACTTTCGATAATCGATAACAACGCGCCATTTCTTCTGCTTCGAGGAATCTGTTTTCTTAGGGACTAACAATAACGGACTCGACCATGCGCTTCTCGCCTCTTCAATTATTCCATCATCTAACATGCCTTTAATCTGTCTATCAATTTCAGCCTTCTGTGAGTGAGGCAACCTGTATGGTTTTACATAAACCGGTGAACTACCCGGTTTTAATTCTCTTTTAGGGTTATAAAGCATTGTAGTGGTTAATTTATCACCCGGTAGGAAAAAGACATCTGGATATTTTGCGCATATGTTCTCAATGGATTTCTGCTCCTCTTCGTTTAATTTAGTCAAATCTAATACAGAAAACAACGACTTAATCCTTTCGGCGTTCATAGTTGGCTTATTAAATTCACAAACAAAGAATTCACTCAATCTACTGTTATTAATTGTAAAACGACTTAAATTGACGTCATCAGTTCTAGTATTTAATATCTTAATGGGTATCTTGCCTTGAACAGGTTTAACTATTGCGCTTGCTACGTATACACCCTCGCATAGTTCCTGATTATTGACTACGAAATCCTCCGTAATACTCGTATCCATGTAATGTATGAACTCGCTCCGAGCAGGTACAGTCAAATAACAATTTCCTGAACCTGAACAATCAAAACCGATTTTAGCTATTGATCCAAGACGTGTTTCTAATCGCAAAATGTTTGTTTCAAAGTCAATAAGAGCCCGATGTTTCCTAAAAAAGTCTTGACCTAAAATACCATCCGTTCTACATGTTAAATTCTTGAATACAAAAAATGGATGCTCAAATTCAAAACCATCGTAATTTAATTTTAAGTTAACAAATCCGTCTGATGTCATTCGCCCGCCTATACCTGTGACATATATTTTCTTATTATGGAACGGAATGTTCCAATTACGAATGATTTCATACTTTATGGCACAAAGAGAGGCTCCGGTGTCTAGAAGCCAATTATATGTGGTGTTGCCTATATTTAAGGCCACCCTATTTAAATCGTTGCAAGTGTAAACAACATCAGTCTCGAAAAAAATGATTCAGCGAATCTCTATTTGGTACACTAGGGTGTTGATTGACCGGACCATTTTCGGCGTGAGCCATCACGTGCACGCTGCCACGGCCACTGAACCCACGGCCACTGAACCCACGGCCACGGGACCCGATATATGAACCACCCCGTGCCGGCCTGCCTCG
The DNA here is from genome assembly GCA_025490895.1 of Thaumatotibia leucotreta. Taxonomy (NCBI): domain Eukaryota; kingdom Metazoa; phylum Arthropoda; class Insecta; order Lepidoptera; family Tortricidae; genus Thaumatotibia; species Thaumatotibia leucotreta. The sequence goes on along the minus strand of JALPQI010006578.1, from coordinate 7,727 downwards.
TGACCTGTACCCACTAGTACCTCCTCGCGAGTTGCCTTGTTGGGGCTGAGGGTAACGACCATAAAAATACTGTCGCGGACCCCTCTGACGATATCCCCTATATGAGTTACGTCCGGGGCCTCTGTGGTAGCTGTTAAAATTATTTTGAGAGCGGTACATACCCATGACCTCCGGGGTCCTGGGCGCCGCTGCTCTGTTCGGAGCGTCCTCGTCCTGCGCAGCCTGGATCGCGTCCTTTAGGCTGCTGAAGTTCCTCGCCGCAATGATGATGCCGAGCCTCGGGTCCTTCAAACCATCTGCAAATTTCTTAATTGACATCTTTTCGTTCAGCGGTTTCAATACGTTGTAACTCGCCGAATCACCTTCCGCCTGAGTTATAGTCAACTCGGAAAAAAGCTTTTCTATCTCCGACCCGTACTGATCAATGCTACGCCAACCCTGACTTATATTTTGAAGTCGGGATTGGATAGCCGTGAACGACTTTTTAGGCAAAAGAGAGTTACGTAAATCCCTTATAAGTTGCTCTACGGTCGAATAAGTACTTAACATGCGTAATTTTGCACTTTCCGAAAGCCTTCCCTTTAAAACAAATGTAATAAGAGATTTTTGACCTGCTACATCTAACATACCCGAATACATATCAACAGCATCGATCAATCTCTTTGTGGTCTCCTCGGTGCCGTCCATAAGCGGTATAAGACTACACGCTGACTTTAAATCGAACTCCATGGTGTCAATTTCACAGTTTTCACTATCGCTACTTGTATTCTCTTCCACCTCAGGCTTTGTACATAACTTTGAAATCTCGTTGCGTAAGCACGTAATCTTAGTATATAAGCTATTAGTCTCCGTAACAATATCCGTCCGTTAATAAAGAAAACTGAGTAATATATTGTTTAACCCTATCTATAACATCACTAACCTTCGACAGCTGAGTTTTTGTCACGTTACCTGTAAACCTCGATTTCCCTTTTTTTACTAAATATTTCTTAATGACAATTAACTCTTCGTAACATTTCAATAATTCATCTGCCATAACAAAATTATACTACATATGTACCTACTAATTTTAAATCATACCTCCGCTGAACTTACATTACTGTTCTTGACTACCAAAGTTTTTCCACCAGCACTTGCATCAAATTGTCAATTTTCCAGTTAAAATAAGCCACCAAACCGTATAAGTATCTCACCAACTCACTATAAATTAGTCCGTTAAACACTTGTAGGCGCCCCTCGAGCGGCCCGCTGCAGCTCACACAGAGCGACCTCGTGACGCATCCATTTCTTCTGGGTTTTCTTACACCTCCTGTACAACGCGTAGCCAGCTCCAACGACCAGCATGCCGAGCATTATGCCCAGGATAATATTGGTAGTACTTGCGTGTAATCGAAGTTCGTCGGTGCTCGCAGTAGCCTTATTGTCACCTCCAGCCGCAGTTTGAGCGATGATCACCTCTTCTTTTGATTTTGTGGTCCCCATGATGAAATTAGCTAGTTGCACTTTTAACAGTTGTTCACCATAATAACGTTAGCTAATAGTTCAATGAATTGTCCACTTGAGCCATGCTTACACAATAATTAATTGAGCTCTCAACATCACTCGGTGACTGACCGCACGCGCGACACCGAATATGGCAGGGTCGCCATGTAAGGTCAGGGCTCGGAGTTGAATGGAAAACGAGTGTTCAGCTTAAACGATACTTTATTACTGCACCAAATACATAAGTAAGTGAGACTTATATAGATCCTATGAGCTACGTACATAACTATATCTAGTATACACTACAATAGTACGATATTTCGAACATAATCGGACCAACCGCTTTCGAATAATTACGGACCCCTACACTGAGCATGGCCCGACATGCTCTTGGCTGGTTACCACAGAGTTTGCTGGATCCGAACCGCACATTGTAAAACAGCGAAAAGATGTGCAATCAAATTTTATAATATTACGGTGCTTACTAGTTATTATACAAGGTGGATAGTGAGTAACCCGACAAAATTGAAGGGTCTATTCCTGACCACATTTTGAGACAATAATGTCATTATGAACTTTTCTGGATTCGGTTTAGGTTGAGAGACGATAACATGCTTTTCAAAAAACTATACGATTAAAATTCTTTCACCATGAATATTTCAATTTTACTAAAATGTATCTGTTTGGCCCAATGGTTGACTGGTAGAGAATGCCTTGTAGCATTAAGTCCGCCATTTGTACAATTTTCTTTGTTTTGTGCAATAAAGTTTAAATAAATAAATATTTATTGTTAGAGAAAATAAGAAAAAAGTTTAAAAAAAAATAAAAACAAAAACAAAAGTTAAATTCTTTCTCTACAACCTATTACTGGTCATGTAACGGCGGTCATGTACGGCTGTAATGAGTAGTCCGTAATATTGAGTACATCCATGGTACCACTTAGGTTCTGCAAATTGCATTATGGCCTCAATTATGCACTGTTGTGTGAATCAATTGAATGTACCAGAGTAATTGGAATTGGGTATTCATAAATATATGAAGAAGTTATAATATCAAATTCAAATTCAAATTCAAATTCAAATTCAAAATATTTATTTGCTATTAACACACAGACATGCATGCAAATACAGTATAAATGATAAAGTATTTAAATTTAAAATAACTGATATATAAAACAAAGCCATCTGTATTCCTAAAAAACCGGCCAAGTGCGAGTCGGACTCGCGCGCAAAGGGTTCCGTACCATTATCAATTTATTATTAAAAAAATACAGTTAAATCAACCTACCTCAAAAACTATAGGAGATAATTGAATCAAACCAAAAATCGTTGATAGAGTTTATTAATGTGCATAACATATATTTTTTTTAGAATTTTATATCGCGTAGTTTAAAAAATAGAGGGGGGGGACACATTTTTCAGACTTTGAGAGCTGATATCTCAAAAACAATTTGCTTAAATAAAAATGAGATTTATAAACCTTCACATCATTTTCAAAGACCTTTCTATTAATACCCCACACGCTTATATACAACTAAAATTTTTTTTCTATTCCTCAGTTACATGTATGGAGGGCCCCCACCCCAATGGTTTTTTTTACAATTTAGTATCATAATCTTGTAGCGGTTTATACAACGCATATTCTTACCAAATTTCGTTACTGTAGCATTTATAGTTTCCGAGTAAATCGGCTGTGACAGACGGACAGACGGACATGACGAATCTATAAGGGTTCCGTTTTTGCCATTTTGGCTACGGAACCCTAAAAATAAGTCAATAAAAAGAGATATAAAATGTCATTAGTAAAAGAAAGAGAAGAAGAAATACATAAATTCAGTAATAATAATGAAAATGTCAAATTAATTTAATACATTGGCAAAATATTCATTAATTGTATAATATGGTCTATTTATAAAATAATCTTTAACTTTCCTATCAAACATTTTAATATCGTCACAGTCTCTTAGATCTTTGGCTAACCTATTATATACTCTAATTGCATTATTGCCTAAGCTTTTATTGAAATGAGCATAATTAGAGAATGGCACTGTTAATTTGTCATTATTCCTTAGGTTATAGTTTTGGTTTTGCCCAACAGTACTGAATATTTTTTTATTGCAGTGAATATACATACATACACGATACAGATACAAAGAAATTACAGTAAAAATTTTGTTGTCAATGAATATATGTCTATGTGTATCGGGAACTTTAGAACAACCCTCTATGATCCTAAGAGCTTTTTTTTGTTTTAGTAGGACCGAGGTCATAATTATTAACACCGTTTCCCCAAACCTCAATGCAATAGCGGATAATGCTCTCGAAGTATGAGTAATAAACACTTTTTAATATGTACTTATCGGAACTGTTAGCTAGACTCTTTAAGGCAAAGCATGCACTAGCCAGTTTGCTATTGACTTTGTCGATATGTGTGTTCCATCTCAAATAAGGATCTAGGTTTACTCCCAAGAAACAGAAACAGGTTGATTTGGCAATAGGGATGTCGCACTCAAAGTCTGGACTATCGTTAAAATGACTAATTTAATAGTAACAAAAAAATAATAAGACTAATTAAATTAAATAACTAAATATAAAAAACTAAAAATTAAATGTATACACCTATTTACAAATAAAAAATGGGAACTAGCTCGGCGCCACGTGGTAGGGTGCCCCGAAGGCTGGTGGCATTGCCCCGCTGAATGGCAATCCTTATTCGCTGGGCAAGATAGGAACCAGCCCTCTGGTCACCCGTAACGTCCACGAGGCGCTTAGCCAGGTCCCTAAAAATTAAATGAGCTCCGGGTCCCCAAGGTCCTCTCTACCCCAAATGCCTCGAACATGCAGCCAGAATCAATGGCTACATATTTGCGCCTCTTAAGGCACTCGGCAGCATCTGGTCAGCGTCTCAAGGTGGGACGGTGCAAGAGTGTCAACGCACGTAGCGTCCCAGACCAACAGCCGTTAAAGTAAGTAAAATAAACTCAGCCAAATGTGTGTATTCAATATACCTATTAGTACATAGGGAATTTGATGTATAAAAAGCAAAAATAAATCAGATTGAAAATGCTTTCATTCCAACCAAATTATACTTGACCTAATTATCCAATTCAAACAGCTCTGAACGTTCTGATGCCGACTATACCACAACTCTATTAAACAAATTAGTTACTAACCGAATTATACCCAAAACTCAATTTCCCGTTTACCCACAATGTAATTATTGTCCAGAACTTTATTCAACTTATAACTTAAATAGCGTTGGTGGTAACACAAAATTTAATCCCAGTAAAATTAAGGAATTTCGATTACTAATGCCCAGCAAAGCCCGGTCATTTAAGTCCAGTGTCTCAATTTGTATTTCATGAATATTAATCATATCGTTTATGCCAGGAATTGGTGAGCTCACAACTTAGTCGGGTTACTTTTTAAAACACAGTATGGTTTGGGCCGGGACTACGGTTAATTTTATAAATTTTACCCAATTATAATATCCTTATTCAGAAATGTCCTGATTTTCAGCCTCCGTAGCCTAATTGGTGGTGACTCTGCCTACGAAGCTGGAAGTTCCGGGTTCGAATCCCGGCGAGGGCATTAGGTATTTGTGTATTTATTTATCACAAATATTTGTTCCTTGGTCATTGCAGTCTATGTATTTATGTATCTTTGTGTATCTATCTATACATATATAAATATCGTCGCCTGGTACCCACATCACAAGCCTTAATTGAGCTTACCGTGGGACTAGGTCGATTTGTGTAAGATTTCCCAAAATATTTATTTATTTATGTGTAGACATTTAACTATACACTTTTTTAACTATTTTTCTTTCCCATTATACCATTCATTCATTATATAAAAATTGTATTTAGCAATAAGATTTCATTACTTTTAGCTTCATTGCCAAAATTGTCCGCCGCATCACGGTTGATTTTTTTTTATTTAAGGAATCTTTATTGCAAAGTTAAAAGGCGTGAAAGTACAAATGGTTGGCTTAATGCTTTATGGCATTTTCTACCTGTCAACCACTGGGCCAAACAGATAAGTTTTAGTTAAGTTTGGGTGGGTTTTAATGTGTAATAGAGTAAAAAAGCTACTAAATTGTACTACGCAATACACACATGCAAATATAATCCATGCAAATATAATCTTCTTATATACATAATAAACTAAATATATATCAACTGTACATACTGTTCATTGTGATGTGATGATTCATCTATAATATTTTTAAGATCATTGTAACTTACAACATGACAGTAAATATTTGAATTTGAATTTGACTTACGAGCCCTGCCGCCAATCGGCAACGGATCGATCGTATAAAATTCTATACGCAATTTCGTATTTTCACTTTTCGCCGTGACACGTAGGGAGCCGAGAAATGTGTTCGCTATGAAAATTTAAGAATGTCTCTTGGATCCCGACGGATATGACCGGCGACGTAACGAATGCTACGCCTTGTGTCGAAGATTTGTGCCTTACGGAAGAGCTTTTCAATAGCAACTCGTATAAAATTGATCAAAATAAGGTTTTGAAAAGTTACAAAAGCTACGAGTTAATGTATTATTTATTCATACTATTATCTGATGCACTTTCATTTTAATTTTATGTAGCTTCTCAAATAAAATATGCAATGAGATATTGTTGTTATGATCTTTATGAATTCTGACGTTTCAGGTGAGGCTAGGAGAAGAGATCGTAAATAGAATTTCATAAAACTCTTGCAGGCCTAAGGCTGGAAAAGTCCACTTTATTCATTTTCATTCCAGATGGATTGTGACATGGGCTTCATGTCATTCAGTCATGATAGAAAGCAAACTATAGGGGCCCCATGCACACGAGCTATAATGCAACCTGGCTGATCTTGCTTTTAACCCTACAATGCACGACGTTTTTTTTTCTATTTGAATGAAAAAAATATGATATTCAAATAGAGGTTTACGTTGAGAAAAAATATTGAAAAAAACAGTAGTTAGTTACATAGATGTATATTTTTCTGTGCCATATCTGAAATTCCATGTATTTAGGTAAAACAAGCGAAAAAACGTTTCGTTTATATCAACTAAAATATTTACGTTTTGCTAACTACCGCGTCTTGGTTTCACAGAACCTGAATAAATAAAAAAAAAACTAGTAAACATGTCATCTGTTGCTTTAGCTAGTATTTATTTCTACGGCACCTTAAGTGTATTTTTACCCACTCATTGCCATAATATGATAATACTGTAAATACTAGAACACTATGATTTCGCGAGTGAAAAAAATCAAAAACAAGATAGACCTACAAGCAAAATTACTCATATCCTCTCAGATAGGTAGGTACCTACGTACTTTTATAATGACAGTAAAAATAACAGTATATTGTTACAAGTGGCTTGCTTGCGTGGGTTGCTAAATTCAAAACACGTTTATTTCGGTAATATTTTTATTCGGTGCTTATTTTTAGATCATTACTCGTAAAGCCTTACTTAACGAAAGCTGATACTCGAATTTATGACTTCAAATAAAGAGGGTTTACTGTTTTTATGGCAATATTGATTTCGATCGTCATGAAGTAAATATTTACGCGTTGATATATTAAAAATACGTTTTTATCGGGTGATAAAGGGTTTATTAAGCTAGCTTTCAAATTTCTCTATTAGCAAAAACCTTTTCGTTTATTTAGGAGCATGCATTACATGATTTTATCGGTAATAAAGACTACCACTTTATTGCACTTCATTGTCGAGGAAGTTCACTTCATTTTATTTTTCGTTCGTTTAAACCGGACTTGCTTTTTAAGGGTGCATTTTGTTATAACATTTTATTGACTTGATTCACGAAGATAAATAGCGTAAAAAATAATGTTAAGACATTAATAAATTAGACAATTTTATAACATTTTCATGTTTAACCAACGCATTTTCCAACAGTACCTAAAAGCTTAGAGCTTGTGTTACTAGGTAGAAGACAAATAATAAAAAATGTATATTATTTCAGGTAAATATACCTAGCATAAGCCATTTACAAGAACCCCGCTCTCATTAAAGTGCACCCGCTGTTCGAGGTGCGGAATACCAGTGAAAATTCGCTAGAAATAATGCGGTAGTGATAATTTATGTGAGAAAAGCTTCAAGATTAGGTTCGTAATAGGCCCCATACATTACGCCGCTGGATGTCTAGTTGGGTGTTAGAATGTGTTTACAGTGTAATATCCTAGCGAAGTAGGTGTTATCTTGTGCTCTTATCTTCAAAATTTGGGTAATA